>CM048930.1:38658589-38872412 GCA_026686955.1 Epinephelus cyanopodus
GAGAAGTGAACACACGACGGCCTCCTGGGTGAAAGTCGGTGGTTGTTGGTTCCACCCCCCAGGTATTAATGTAGATGCAGCCTTACACTGTGTAACCAGTAGGGGTCAGTGCAGCAAAGCTTTCCCTCCACACAGGATGTGGTGTGTCGTTAGCGTTTAATCTAAGAGTGCAGCGTCTGTTGCTCGTGCCCTTGGCTCTCTGCTCCTTGTCATTGCAGGGCTGTCAAACTGATCAGTCGTGTAACTGGAATTAAGTCAGTCACGGCTTTGTCCGGACTCTCGGCCCTGTTCCTGCCTCACTACAAAGAGGACTGAGCATTGATCTGTGATCAGGTTCTGCTCATCAGCTGTTTTGTTGCTGGCAGGGCAGCAGCAGAGCAGCAGCTCATTTAATTAATGCGGATTTGACTGGTCACACTGCTGCTGCTGCTGCCGCTGCTGCAGACTCGGCTACCTGCTGCCCTGCTGCTGCCACCTACAAAAAAAACCTTGAGCCATGTCACAACAGCACATCAAAGAGATTTCAGAATTTCTTATGTAATTAAGTCGGACCTCTCTCAGTGAGGCCATCACACCGCTCATCGTGCAGCTGGCAGGACACTTTTGTCATGTTCCCTACGGCTTAAAAAATTACCTCCGCCCTGTCGTTTCTGACAGCTGCCTCAGTTTTTAGGCGCTTGTACGATAATTGTCATCTGCCATGTTTTAATATAGACACAGACGAGCTGATGTTCAATACGGTTGACTTGTCACCCATCAAACTGTCGGCTCTCGTTCAGCACTGGCCTGTGTAATCATTTGCATTAGGCACCAGTGATTTTAGAATCACATTAGTACAGCGTGAGAGGAGATGTAATAGAAAAATTGAAAAGGAGAAAATGAGAGAATAATGGAGACGTAAAGGGACTGACGGTGGAAGAAAGAAAGAAACGAAGAGGAAGAGAAACAAAAGAGTTTCTGTTTGTCTGTTGAGATAAGATAAGTTTTTAAATACTCATAAATCTGCTTCATGAAGTAAACATAAAGTGGTTATAAACAGCTCCTGGGAGACTCAGCGCCGAGCGCTCGCTCCTATAGGTCACCATGTTTCTTTCTATCAGTCATAAATATTCATTAAAGTCCGCTGATGCAAACATTCTGTAATTTCTTGGTGTGTAAAGTATATATACATGAATCTATATCTGTGTGTGTGAGGGAGCCCACACCATATTGCATGTTTGATTTCACTATCTGCTGGCACCAGCTGTGAAACTATCGGGGATTTAAATATTTAACATCCTGAGATATCATTTTCACGAGCTTCACTCCACCATTTCTGTCTCCATATGTGTCTGCGGTGGGAAAATCTCTGCTGCACGTCTGTACGTGTGTGTCTGCAGCGATCTGCAGGTTTGTTTTTGTTTACACCTCTGTGCATGTGTAGGTGTGTTTACAGTGTGGACTGTGTTGACAGGTTCGTGGCGTGTGCACCTGAGGCCAGGTTAAGAAAACATATGTGCTCATACGTGAACTATTACATGAGAAATGGATTTTTTTTACATGTGACTTCTGACATTCTATGAAATATCTAACAGCTCATGATCTTTTTGAAAAAACATGCTTCTTTTTGTAAAGAAATGTTTTTAGACCAGAGCTCTGCGCCTGGTCGGGGACCTGCAGCATCAAGATGTCCTTATGTCACCAACACTGATGGTACTCATTGTGTAGATGGGCTCATTTTAATGTCTGTTCTTACTGAATCATAATTATTGATTCATTTATGTATTCATTGCTTTAAAGGTGCGGACACACCAAACTGACATCAAAGAACTAGCAGCGACGAAAGCCAACTGTTGTGTCGTCTGACGCCGAAGTGCAAAAACTAGGGCGACAGACGCTCACCGACGGCCCGACTTTGGTCGACGGCCGACCGTCGGCTTGGTGTGTCAGGACCTTTAACCCTTTGAAACCTGCAGCACAAGAATAGTGACGATGCTCCAGGTTTCAGACGCCTCTCACAGCTTTTCCAACCTTTGAACCCTGAGCTGCCATTTCTCTCAGGAACATGGTAAAACATGGGGCTGGTGAAAGATATGGAATAATATTTCTGCCCTTCCAAGAACGTCGTGCATGAGTTGATTCATTTTACGTTTGCACACAGGGTCAACTTTACACCAGAGCGTAGCCTCAGGCCGGATCTGACGGATAGCGATCTATGTGACAAGTGTTCTTCTCTACACTTGGTACTTCATGCAGACTTTTTGGGACTGTGTTACTGTGAATTCACTCTGGACTCATGTTTTTGACATTTTAACTGATGGACTTGATAAACTTCGTCCAGTGTGCCCAGCTTTCTGTTTTTGGTTGTAACCCAAATGTTCTTTTGCCATCTGCAGCTAAACGAATAATCCTTGCTGCTTTGACAAAGAAGACAATCATTGAAAGACCAAACCAAGCTTTGTTTTAAAAAGAGTCTGAGCTGCAGTGTTCTGTGATATATTCAAGTCTACAGCCAAGGTTAAAGGTGCACGCCGTCTAATATCCAGCTCTCACTGTAATCATTAACATGAAACCAACTCAGTGGCCTAGTGGGAGAGTGTCCGCCCTGAGACTGGGAGGTCGTGGGTTCGATCCCCAGCCGGGTCATACCAAAGACTATAAAAATGGGACCCATTGCCTCCCTGCTTGGCCCTCAGCATCAGGGGTTGGAATTGGGGGGTTAGATCACCACATGATTCCCGAGCGCGGCACCGCTGCTGCTCACCGCTCCCTTACTTTATGTCTGTCACTCTTTGATTTGCTCTTTGACCTGCTGGATATGTGTTTATTTAACTTCATTGATTTTAACATTACTATTACGTTTTCTCAATATTTTGTTTTATTTTAACTTACATCACACTTTTTACTTTCTATCGTTGCTGATTTGAGAAAAAAAAATTAAACTATAATTATTGTTATTATTATTGTTATTATTATTATTATTATTATTATTATTATTATTATTATTATTATATATTTAAAATTATGGTACATAATTATTAGAATCTTTAAGCACTTTTTTCCAGGTCATTTTTTGTTTGTTTGATTGTGTATTTGTTTTTAGCTTTCTTTTTTTATGAAACTCATTTTCTTGTTTTTAATTTTCTCTTTTTATTAGTCCCCTGCTGTTTTTAGGGTCATTTTTGTTTTGCCTTTTGCGAGTATTTAAACCTTTGACCTTTGAGCAAATTGGTGCAATTTCTTTCATGGGGAAATGCAATGAGCAACCTGGTAAGAAATGTTACACAAATTGCAAAAGAAAAATTAATAAATTTAGAATTTTTTTTTTTTTTTTTAAAAAAGGGATAAAGAATATCATTACATATTTGAAATAATCTACAGAATTATTTTAATTTTAGGCACTTTTCCCCGGTCATTTCTTATTTGTTTGTCTTTAACTTTGAAAACTAATTTTCTTGTTTTTAATTTTCTCTTTTTACTTTTTTTGTTTCTTACAAATTTTGGGTCATTTCTTCTGGGTGTCATTATTATTTAAACCTTTCACACCTGAATAAATTGGTGCAATTTATTTCAGAAACATGAGTAAAAAAGGCAACGAGCAACTTGGTAATAAATGTTCCACAACTGCACAAAAAAACCTCAAACTTGCTCAGGTTTCAAAGGGTTAATGTTGCAGCTGTTAAAGGTGGAGCTTCTAACTCTTTATACAACAAAACATGTCAGTTATATTTTGGATTATTATGAATCTGCAAAGTATCTTAAATAAATGAAGTGCAGTAAAAAGTACAATACTGACCTGTGAGACGTAGTCGAAGGTGGAGGAGAAGTATGAAGTCACAGAAAATGGAAATACTCGTAAAATAAAAGTAAATTTACTCAGTTACCTGGCACCGGTGTTTTTCAGACACAACGGCTCTGTTTCCTGTGTACTGCCATGTTTACTCCTCCTTTGCATTCTGTTCTCAGGATTACACATAATTTCTCCAAGCTAGCGAGGTCAGCACACACTCTATTCATGAGATGCATTTGTAGCATTTACTCTCATGTTTAATGAGACGTGTGCAGACCAGCAGCAGTTTGTACTCCAGCAGCCCAGGATTCATAAGAGTGGTCGGTGGCACACAGCTAATGAGCTACGATAGCTTGCTCCATGTTGGACTCTAGTTTCCCTCTAAGGTCGGCGCTGTCAGGATGTTGTGCTGCTGGTGAACAGTGCAAATGTGTGTGTTCACCAACGTCAAACCCAACATGAGAGATTTGCACATTTCCTTCACAGCTGAGAGCCGATCCACCGATCACAGCTGTGATAGGAAGCTGGTCTGACTGTGGCTCGATGCTCTCGATGCTGAATGGGAGCAAATCCCTGCAGCCAAAGCTCAAGTACAGCTGTCCAAGAAAACTGGAGGCTGTTCGGACGTTTTAGGTTACATAGTGTATGTTCTTGTCCTGAATACCAGTTTTGGGGCATCAGAGCTGCGTGGAGAAATATTATTTTTGTTTTTTATTTATTGATTGATTTTTTTAAATTATTTTTGGGGCTTTTTGCCTTTAATGAACAGGACAAAGTGAAATGGGGTGAGAGAGAGAGTCGGGGTTGACAGCAAAGGGTTGCAAGCCGGAGTCGAACCTGCGACCGCTGCAGCGAGGCATCGCCTCCATACATGGAGAAATATTTGTGATTAACCAAATATTCGAAGGGAGGTGGCATGTGTGTGAGAGAGAGAGAGAGAGAGAGAGAGAGAGAGAGAGAGAGAGAGAGAGAGAGAGAGAGAGAGAGAGAGAGAGAGAGAGAGAGAAAATATCATGCAGGTCACAGTTACAAACACTTCAATTTGCTTCCTGCATTCTGGTGAAGTTTTATGCACCAGTTTCTGGTGGAAATGTCTTTATTTATGTGAAGGAAAAACAAAATTCCGGTGACATATCAAAATCTAAAGATAAAAGTACGCTGTGTGGCTCTCTGGACTTTTTTCTTGCCTTTTATCTCCAGGAAAATGTGCCAGGCTGTTGGCGTATGAACCACATTTTAGTTGATGAATTATTAAAACTGAATTATTCATTTTCACATGATTTTGTTTTGTCAAAGCCACAGAGAGCCACTGGAGAGGGGCTGAACAGCCGCATATGGCTCCAGAGCTGCAGGTTGCCTAAATGCAGGTTGTCTAAATCTTGCCAAACCTTAACAGCAGTGGTTCGTCTTGAGCCTCACTTTGCTATCACTGCCAACGCTGCAAAGTTAAAGTACCAAATAATTATAAATATCCCGCTACAGAGGAGCCATCTGGTGGTGACAAATATTTTGGAATACTCATTTAGACCTGTTTTTAATGTTTTTTAACTAAGACTGTTCTGAGTGGACCAACAGTCCTCATCTGGGTCCATCAGTGGACTAGTCTCTGGACTGGTATCAGTAACATTGTTAACACTGTGCTACATTACAGAGAAATACAAACCGTACTAATGAGCCTTCATTAATATAGGCCTATATTTTCTCTCCAAGTGCACGTCACACACTGAGCGAGCCGCCTGTTAATGACGCTGTGGGCTAATGGGCATGTAGCTACTTCCATGTTTCACATGATACGTCATGTTTGTAGTCGACCAATGAAGATGAGTTTACATATCACCTTGGGTTCGTCCTTCACCTTCTCAAAATGATCCCACACTTTGGATTTCCTGCCCGACATGTTATTAACTAGCCTGTGGAATAACTGCAGGTACCAGCCCTGGAGATTAACCTGACGAGGACACTTCCTGTGTCTGTCCCTTCAAAGTAAAGTCGCACATGCTCCAGTCATATAGGTTTGGATTTATTCTGACAAGGTGCAGCTCCTGATAGAGTTTCATCATGACTTTCTGGTCAACTAACATTTGGTGGAGCATTACGAGGCAGCCCTAGTTACCATAAGGCGGCTCCAGGCAGATTTTTTTTTAAGATCATTTTTGGTCAAATAATGGCTCTTTTCACAGTTCAGGTCACTGACTGCTGATATTAGAAGTAACCTTTCCTTATGAGTCAATAAAATGTGACATATGACCTCAGGTGTTGAAGAGCTGGTGGTTGACAGCAAAACCAGGTAAATGGTGTTTTCACTTCCACGTAAGGAGGAAATAAACTGGTATTAAACCAGTAACAACCAGTAAAACATTAGTAAACCTGAGCTGTGAAATAAAGACAGAAAGACTGGCAGAGAGGTGAATATCACCCAGAGTGTATCCGCCTGCCATCTGCACACTCATACATACATACATCTGTGAGTATATACATATTTATTGTTATTTTAGATCTCTGCACTTATTACAGCGCCGACGTCTCTCTGTCTCTCCGTCTTAATTTCTGTCTCACAGAATATTTTCTTTTTCCTCTTTCTATCTCTCTCTCTCTTCTCAACCATGAGATTACCTGGAGGGACAGTGAGATATCAGTGTACACACACACACACACACACACTCAAATATGCACCTGAGTGCACACACACACACACATATATATATATTATATATATATATATATATATATATATATATATGAGCGAGAATACACATGCATCCACCTCGAACAAGCACGTTTACATGGGTGAAACTGGAGCCACACACACACACACACACACACACACACACACACACACACACACACACACACACACACACACACACACACACATGGAGCAGAGACAGGCAGTTGTAGCCTGTCAGCAGGGACAGTTAGTTGAATAGCACTTATTTAGATGGAATGGCCATTTCACACCGCCTGTGTGTGTGTGTGTGTGTGTGTGTGTGTGTGTGTGTGTGTGTGTGTGTGTGTGTGTGTGTGTGTGTGTGCGCATGTTGGCAGCGTGCAGAGCTTTGGGAATAAGACACTATTACCTGAGAGAGTCTGTGAGAAACTCTGTAAATATTGACAGAGAGGGAGCGGGAGCGCGTGAGATGAGGCGGAGATATGAACCCTGAGGGGGTTGGGGATTGATAATTTAATGGTTTCACTGGGAGAGAAGATTGGATCGAGAGGCGAGGAAGAGGGGAGGAGATTGGCAGAGGGGAGGAAGAGGTGGGATTTGAACCCTCACTGTTGCCATGGCAGCATTTGGCTGTAAGACGAGGCGAATGTCCGCAGCTCCAAAAGAATTTGTTCAGGAAAACACTGCAGAGAGTTGCGTCGCATCGCCGTCAGCGTCGCCGCAGCTAAAAGACCTTTTAACTGGAAAAATAATTAACTTTTCTTAATTTTAAATTAGCCTTTGTTACGAGTGAGCTGCTGGGAGCGGTGCTTCAGCAGGACTTGAGGGCGTCTGTGGGCTGCCGTGTTTATGTGTCAGGTTGAGGAGAAGAATTAAACACTCCCAGAAGAAAGAGACTGAAATTTATTAGTTTCAGTCCCACAAGGGATTTCCATCAAGCGAGCACAAACAGGGAGGTGACAGGTGTGAAACAGAGGCAGTAATTATCCTCATACCTTAACAGTCTGCAAATAAATTAAACATATATCATAACATTTGCCGTTTCTGTGAACTAGTTGATCTGTTCTATGAGTCAGAGCGAATGTTGGAGCGTCACGAGAGCTTTGAGTCTCTAAAACTGTGCTGGCAGGTCGCCTCTGCAAAAACCAGTTGCAGTTACACTTGTACGTCCATGTGAAGCCATGACATCAGACAATGCTTCAAATATGGACGTTGATGCAAAGATGCTTCACCCAAAGCAACGCACACAGCGGCACAGAAGATCTGAGCAGTCAGAGCAGTTGTGTTTAAATGTGCGATATAAATTAAAGTGACTTGAGATGTCTCCCCGTCTGTTCCTGAGATATGATGCTGAGTAATAGCAAAAAAGTGTTTTTGCAGAACATGATGATGTCACAGTGAAGCTGACCTTTGACCTTTTGGATAGAAAATGTCATCACGTCATTATTTTATCCTGTTTGTGTGAAATTTTGTCATAATTAGGGCACAAATTCTTGAGTTATGGCCAAAAACATGTTTTTTGAGGTCACAGTGACCTTGACCTGCGACCACTGACCACCAAAATCTGTTCAGCTCATCACTGAGTCCGAGTGGACGTTTGTGCCAAATCTGAGGAAATTCCCTCATAGCATTCTTTAAAATATTCATGTTCAGGAGAATGAGTCAGATGTGAGGTCACAGTGACCTTGACCTTTGACATTTGATCACCTATATATAATTAATTCATTGTTGTATCCTAGTGGACTTTTTTTTCCGTATTTAAGGAAATTCCTTCATGGCCTTGAGATATCGCAATCAGAAGAATGAGTTGGACGTGAGGTCACAGTGACCTTGACCTTTGATTCCGGAAATATATTCATTTTTATTGTTGAGTCCAAGTGGATGCTTGTGCCAAATTTGAAGAAATTCCCTCATGGCCTTTATGAGATTTTGCCCTTAGGAGAATAACTTGACATGAGGTCAAAGTGACCTTGACCTCTGACATCTGATCATCTAAATACAGTAAATTCATTGTTGAATACAAGTGGAAGTTTGCACCAAATCTGAAGAGATGCCATCAAGGCCTTTTTGAGGTATAGCATTCAGGAGAATGACTCGGATGTGAGGTCACAGTGACCTTGACCTTTCATCAACTAACTATAATCAATTTATCTTTTAGTTGAGGTGGAAGATTGTGCCAAATTTGAGGAAAGTCTTCAAAGATGTATTTGAGGTATTGTGTTCAAGAGAAAGAGTCGGACATGAGGTCACAGTGACTGTGACCTCTGATCACGAAATATAATAAATTAATTGCCAAATTTGAAGAGACTCCTTTGAGGCATTGTTGAGATGTTGTGTTTCTGAGAATGAGACGGACATATGGAAGAACTGTCGCAGGCAAGTTGTACTGGCTTTAAAACCGTTTAACTTCAAGTATCACGTCCATCAACATTAAAGTTCGTCAAGTGAAGTTCAATCCTTTAATCTCTTCTTCCTGCTTCTTCTTCTCCTTCCTTTTTGTCATTGTCTTCCTCTTATTATTTGTTGTATTCTTTTTCCACTTCTTCATTGTCCTCATCTTCTTTTTCTTTGTATTCGTCACCTTTTTCTTATTAATATTTGTTGTTGTCTTCTTCCTGTTCTTCTTGTTTTTCATTGCCGTTAAATTAACCAGCCATCTCTTTAATTGCTGGCAGCTGCCTCTTGCCACTGGTGACCTGGTTGCTGTAGTTTCTGGATGGTGGTGGCCATCTTGGTTGTAGGCTGCTGCAGCCCCCTTGCTGAGACCTATCTCCCCTCCACATCACACCCTCTCACAATATACCGAGTATTGTCATTACTGACCATTTGCTAAAACCCGCCCCCCTTAGTTACTGTTGCTATGCCGGTCAAGTTTCACACTCCAGCACTGCACAGATGCAGTTTACTGTAATGACTGTGGCAGACAGACCACTTAAAATTTATCAGTCTTTCACACACTGGGTCTCGTTTCTGAGCTGAAACGATAAAGTCTGATATGAATTTTAAGATCAATGAACTAAACTGATATCGGATCATCTGAGAGACGAGTTAACAACCAGTCAGTGGATGTTTGATGTCCTCACAAAATACTCCAAACACAGTCATGGAAAAACCCAACATGCGTGAATTAATCCTTAAAAACATGATAGTCACTTAGTTTACAGCTGAAGTTAGAGCAGACAAACAGGGTTTAATCTGTTTGCTTGTGTATATTTGGTTTTGGAGAGATGATGAAATAAGTCTTTGGACACTGAGCACCACTTTTACTGCAGCTCCATGCAGCACACTGCCTCTGTGCTGGGAGAAATCCAATGCTTGAGAGGCCTGCTGTGTCACGATTGCGAGGCTGGACAATTGCTTTTTGGGTGAGGGGGTTTAGTGAACAATCAATTCAGAATTTTAAAAGGCTTTGTCCTTAAACTTGGGCCATAAAGGTTATACCTTTGTCCTGTACGGATACATGCTGAGGGTGGAAACAGATTTTCATGTGTTTTCGGCTCTTCTCTGTTTCACTTTGGTTTTAAAATGCACATTCAGTTATAACCTTTATTTCTGTAGGACAGTTTATACATACACTGCATCACACGTGTGTCACAGAGTCAAATAATCATGATATTTGTTATAAAACAGCAAAACAAAGAGAAATATGATAAAATAGAATAAAGTTACTGATGGTAACTGTGGTACTGTGTCTACATGGGCACCTGTAATAAAGAGTGTAGTGTGTTTTCTTTTTAGATTTTGCACTAATTTTAATATAAAAATGTGTTTGAGATAATGAGATATTTAACGCTCCAACTGATGAACTCCATTGTTTCTTTTAAATAACCTGGTCTCACTCGGAAATCGTCGAAATCCGGTGCTTGGTCAACGACTTCCGGCGTCAGACACCAATGAAAAAAGCCAGTATTTCACGTCAGCATGATACGTACAGGTAGCTGTTATGGTTTAAGGGCGCCTGATAGCATTAGGGGGACATGAGGTCACAGTGACCTTGACCTTTGAGCACCTAAATATAAACACTTCATCACTGAGTTGAAGACATAACAACATATATAGTAAAACAGTAAACAATATTACACTTAAAAAAACCACAGAGACACACACACAGGGCGTTCAGCCTGTTGCACACACCCCTTATATTGACCTCAAACATATTTCCACAGTCTAGCCTTTGTGAATTAATTTAGTGCAGTTATTACTTTGGATAAAAGCTGTTTTTTAACCTCTTTGTCCTTGTTTTGACTGTCCTGTGTCTCCTGCCCGGGGCAGCAGATCACACAGATGGTGTCCTGAGTGGGTTGGGTCCTTGATCCAGGTGGGAGGGGTGGTGGAAGGGTCCAACAACTACAGAATCTCACCCAATCTTCACTCCGTGTAAGACTGTAAAGCCAAACACTGTTCTTTCTTCCTAAACCCAACCACGTCTTTCTCTTCACATTGACCCTTCACATTGATGCAGGTGTGTGTGTACAGAGGGTGAACATTGTACAGTCATGGTTATTATTATCATTATCATTACTATTTTGTTGTTGTTTTGTTGTTTTCATTATGGTGATAATTTTTATTGCTATTATTATTATGATGATTAATATTATTATCAGTGGAAGCAATACTGGGGAAGCAGGATAGATATGATATATATGTAAACCATTAGTGTAGGAGAAGAGGTGGGACTAGATAAGTTTCGACTTCTTCCCACTGCTTTTTGTACATGGATAACTTGTTATCATTTGTTGTTGTATTCTTTACTTTTTTTATTTATTTTTTAAAAATTTTTTATATGTTCAAAATGAACTTCAATCAATCAATCAATGAATCAATCAATGTGTGTGTGTTGGCAAAACGTAACCACACTGTCAACTTGCAGTGCAAAAAAGTGAATGTCCTCATCCAGAGCCAGTGTTTGGTTTGTCTGTTCTTGGCCAACATGGTCTCACTCCGAGGTCGTCGAAATCTGGTGCTTGATCAGTGACTTGTGGCGTCAGACTCAGACAGAAAAATCTGTCCTTTCATATCAGCATGATACGCAGCAGCATCGGGGGGAAATGTGGTGGGACAACACAACCACCGACTTTCACCAGGAGGCCGGTGTTCACGTCCTGTGAGACTGTAAAGCCAAACCCTGTTCTCTCTTCCTAAACCCAACCACATTCATTTGTTGCTGAAGGACAAAAAGCCATCAATTCCCAGTGTTCTTCTGACGTAGTGCTTTTATTTTGAAAGAGACTGTATCAAACTGTCTATTTCCTGTGAAAACAGAAGTGTATTTTGTAAACAGACAATGCATGTAACAGGCTGAAGTTGACACGGTGTCCCAGAACGTCAACAGCTGGGAGTTATTCGACTAACAGAAGTGCAGGGGCCTCGGGGTTCACTCACGCCCTTCACTTCCGGCAGTGCCCTCAGAGAATCGCCGTGTTGTTTACAAATACTTGGGGTAGAAAACCAGCATAGTTTAGCTATTTATCACATTTTTCATGTCACTATATCACCATGCAGACTAATTGATGTTTGTTAAGTCTATAAACACAATGATTGAACAAACGTTACTATTTCTGTGTGCACGTTTTGTAATTAATAACATGGTTATCGTAGATTAGCTGGGCTAACTGTTAGCTGTTAACGTTAACAGTTAGCGGTGTTTGTAATAACTCAATAAACGGTCCGTGAATAAAATATAAAATATTAGCAAAGCAGTTTTGTGTTGCTATGTGTGGTATTTATTCAGTTATGGGAAATCACGACGTCTAGAAAGCATCAGTGGCTGCAGCTGATGGACATCAGGACGTCATCTGTTAAAAGCCTCTCATTGTTGGATACGACATGAAACTACTCCAGTTAGCTCGATCATGTTGTAACTCAGACATCCACTGAAAAAAAAAAAAAAAAAAAATTCACGTTGACGAGACAGTGTTTTGGGTGGAGCGGTCGCTATGGACGCTGAGCTTGCTGTTTCTGTAGGTACATATTTCCTGGGGACACCTGCATGTCTTGGCCACGCCAAGATATCCTCATGAAGTCTTTCTTGGCCTGAGACACTGACGTGTTATGGGAACTTTGAAATAAGAGTGTAACGATGATATAAATCTGTGTTTTACTTTGCATCAATGATATTGGGCTGTTGATCACTAAATCAATAGATCAGTCCAGACTGATAGATTACACCCTCACCCTCAGCAATAACTCAGAGAAATGTGTCGTTTGGACACTGTCTGTGTGAGAGACTTCCTCTGTCCTCCACTGACTGAAGGGATCGACTAGTTGAGATTGAACATGATGTCTGGAGAGCGAAGAGGAAGCTGCTTCTTCCTCAGTGACATAAAAGTTGCTTATATCTGCCTCCGAACCATTTACTGGGTTTTACTTGAGCTTTATAGGCCCATTTGAGATTGACTAAAGCTTTTAAAACCATTTCATCCAGAGATGTGGTCGTGTGGAACATTGCGGAGCACATGTAAGGCATGTTTTATCGTTTCATTAAAGAACCAATATCTTTCACTCTCCTGCAGCTTTATAAGGTATAATTAGCCGGCTGACAATGAGTCAAACACATCTGTGAGATTTCTTTCTCCCTCCTCTCCTTCTTCAGTTTAAAGTCCATCAGCTGTATTTTTAACGATTCACTTCTCAGTGCTTCCTCCCCACCTACCAGTCAACAGGCCGGTCTGGGTGTCGTTTCACATCAGCAGCTTCTCTGCTAATGAGCTGCTGCTGTGATTGTCAGGCTGAAGAGCTACAGTGAGTTCGAGCTGAGCGGTTGATTTCAGGAGAGTCGACACTGACGCTGCAACAATATCTCAGCTGTTTAGATGAGAGGGGCGCTTTCTTTTTGTTTTTAATGTCGGAGACTCAGAGGACATCCGCTCGTATGATGAATCAGCTTTTCAGTAAAGTGCTAAAATCACCAAAAAATATGAGGCTTTGCTACATTTTAGAAACAGGACTGTCAGCACACATTAAACTGTTGATTATTTTTTTCAAATAATGATTCAGAGCTGGAGCTGATCTCATTAAACTGCTTATTTAGTCTGATCAACAGTTCAAAAACACAAAATATTCCATTTGCAAACACAAAAAAACAAAGAGAAACTGTGTTATGTTTTTTCATCTGTGTGTTTGTGTTACAGCCAGTGATACTTGTGTGTGTCAGCGAGGGCTGCAGTTATGAGTCATTTGATGATTAGATTTTTGATCAACCGTTGGTAATGGTTTGGTGATGGTTTATGAAATTAAGAAAGAAATTGCGAAATATGTTGTTTACAACTTCCCAAAGTTCAGTGTGATGTCTTCAGACTGTTTGTGTTCAGTTTACACTCTACAGCTCAGAGAAAAGCAGCGAATCCTCATGTTTCAGAAGCCGGAGAGAGAAAATGTTTTGCTAATAATGATTAATTAATTTATCAGCGACTTTTGAGGTACTTGACTGTCCTGTATCTCCTGCCTGGCAGCAGCAGATCACACAGATGCTGTCTTTTACCTTGGACGTCATATGTGGACGTGGAAAGTCCATGACTAAACGTGGACATGTGACGATGGGTGGGTTGGACTAGCTGCCTGCAGCGACGTGTCGAACTGCGTTGTAAATACATGGATTTGTCACTTGAAGCTGTTTAATTCAGTATTTTTACCAGTTTAAATGAGCCGGTCTGTTTGGCTTGCAGAGAGAGACCTCTGTGGAGGATTCAGCTCCCAGTAAAAACCTCCTGAACACTGAAGGAATTCTTGCCGGGAGAAGTTTTGACTGGTTGCAATCTGCAGTTCACAGCTACACGCTGGCAAATCCCCCCAAATGTTACACACCTCACCTTAAACAGAGTATCCTGAAGCTGTTAGATTGTCACCTACACTTAAGCAGATGTGAACTCTTCCTTCAGCGCTGTATCTGTTTGTATTGTGACGATAAGGTGGAGGAACAGAGATGCATTTTTGTCTGTGTGATCCAGACTGTGTCCTTCCTGTCAAATAAAACCTACAGTCTTTTATTTTTTTATGCCACAGGCCCACTTAGCATTCTGGTTTTAGTTGCTGGGCTCTATCTTGATCCGCAGTAGACGTATCTTGGTGGACAGACACAGAGAACACACACACACACACACACACACACGACAGGAATGAAAGGCATCTCAGTGGAAGTGTGATGGAATCAACATTGTTGATTTGTCATTTGGTTGGTACACTGCAGGCGGCTGCCAAACAACCACTGATACGGTTGCCATGGAAAGAGCTCTGGTTTGGTGCATGCGAGGCAGAAATCTGATGTGCTGCCATTCTGGGTCAGGTTCATTTTTCCTGTTGGAGATTCGCTCTGCAGATTCAAGCACATGCAAAGAATGTATAACTCCTGCTATCGGTCAGCTTAGTGCTCATTCCCCAGCATCACAAACCTATCATTTCCTGTGCTCCCACTGTATAGCTGACAGCGGGCGGCGGTAAAATATGTGCTGCAGCTGGAATCCTGATAAGCAAAGAATCGGATCTGTAAATCCATAACGCTGTGTCATTCTGTATTTACCTTTGAAAAGTTCCGGTTTTAGTGCACGCACGTCGACGTTAATAGAAACCAGACTTGGAGAGAAAATGAATCAAAAAGTGTCATTTCTTTTTTTTTCCACCTCAACTTTTATTTCCCAGAATACTTGGACAAACTTCCAGAGTTTGAGCTTTAGGTTTGCAGCAGGAGATGAGAGCTTTTCGGGCTGTTTTTCTTGTCACGAAAAGTGAGACTTGCGTGCTTTTACTCAAAACACAACTTGTGGCTGCGCTGTGCTTTGTACTGTGTTGAAGGCAACTGTCAGTGGAGGAGTTTACGGCCCTGCCTGGTCTTTGATACGTCTCTGCCTCAATGGCTTCTGAGTGTTTGTTTCAGATGGTGAGCTGGAGGAGAAACTTTTTTGGTGGCTTTATGTTTGGACAGGGTCACAGAAATAAAGTCAGATTTCAACCAACTGGCTTTGGCGGCATTATCCCTGATGGTAATGACACACTGCAGTAAGTCACACATGATTGCAGCTGTTTTGTTCTGCTGCTTTTAGAAATGCTTTGTTGTTGTTGTTGTTGTTGTTTTGGCTGCTTACATCACAACCATATGCTTTGTATGTTTCAGCAGGGCTGCGACTAATAATTGGTTTTGTTCCCCATTCATCTGCTGATTATTTTCTCTTAATCGTTTGGTTTGGCTCTATATGAAAAGTGACCGTTATTGTGCCTCTGTGAACCCCAGGGTGAATTTCAAACTGTTTCGTCCATACGACAGTTCGAAAGAGTTACGTCACTTAAGAAAAAAGTCATTGGACACATGGTTAAGGTGGGAACCACTTGAGGAGCCTCGACACGATGTTATCATGATATTAATATTTTTTTAAAAGATAATTTTTGGGGCTTTTAGCCTTCAATGGGCAGGACAGTGCGAAATAGAGAGAGAGAGGGAGATTAGAGGGACGACATGCAGCAAAGGGTTGCAATTCAGAGTTGAACTCGCAACTGCTGCAGCGTGGCATCTCCTCTGTACGTGGGACTGATTCAAACGTCCAAAAACACATAATTGGAACCACAAAATATCTCCATACTGCTCGTCCGTAGTGATTCAAGTGTCCTGAAGCCCCGACATAAAAAGGTGTTTGTAAAAACGTCATTTGAACTCTGTTTTTAGCCTCATTGTAGCCTGTAACAAACTACCGGAGAGACACTCTTAGTAAAGATGGTAAAAAGGCCGTTATCCTTTTCTCATATTCTGAGCCAAAAACCTTAACTTCAGTGGCACTTTAACTTGTTGTCTTTGATGGTGACGGCAACCAGATGCGCTTCACAAGCGTAACACTGTGACCTGTAAATGTTGGCTTGTAATTTAAGCTTTTCATCAACCTTCTCAACAATAAAATGATGAATATATCCCTCCAATGCGTAGTTTAGGCCCTTTTGGTTACTTCTCAATGACATCTGATCGTTATGTCCCCAAAAATCATCAGTTGCCTCCTGTGAAAACTTTACCTTACTAGATAAAACAGATGTTGTGCGGTTTAATAAATCGCAAATTAAAATCACAATAATTTTGTATCATGACTTTAGTATTGTGATAACATCCTCTGCTGACTCCCAGACAGCTGAATCTCATCTTTAGGTAACAGCTGCAAAGGTTCATTTTTACATCTCTAATATTTTCCATCTTGTCTAAACACCTGAAGAAGCGCTTTGAACAAAGCAGGAAAAACAGCCTGTGCTAAACTGCAGTAATTACAACAATGCCTGTAAATAGCTTTTTTAAAAAAAAACCCATCAACTCCAGTAAAGACACAAGCAGCAACAGAAAATGATAAGATGCCATAAAAGGAATGAAAGAATTTCACAGCTCATTAGCCATTGATCTCTGTCCGCACAGACTCCTCTCTCATCGTGAAGTGCAACATCAGTGTGAGAACAAGAGTGAGGAAGAAGTCCGGGGTTAAAGTCACGGAGGCTCTGCACAGGAGGGAGGAGACGTATAACAGCATGAAAAATATATCTGTGCAACAATTAGTAACACTTAAACTTCGCCCATATTGTCGCCATGACAACACGAGGACAATGACGGTCAGGGTTCAAGCGGTTACGAGACAAACAGAAGGCGACGGTAGAGAAAATAGAAGAGGACAGGAGGAGACGCAGAGAGGAGAGGAAGGAGAGGAGACAGATGGAGCTCAGAGAGAGGAGTCATCGGATTTGTTTGGAGGAAATGTGTCGACTGGAGTCTCCATTCATTGTGAAATCACAGGAATATTTGGTGATGATATTGCAGCAGAACAAAGTGGGAAAATAAAAGAGAGACACAGGAGCAACAGTCTCAGATCGATGGTGAACTATAAATAGATTTACACATAAATTATTAAGAGTAATTATGTATTTGTGCAGGAATGATTTCAGCATGTTGTACAGTAGAATAAAGCAGATATCTATATGAGCGTCTGGAGCAATGCAGAGCAGAGTGAGTGTCCAGTTTTGAATCCCGCTGATGAAAGCATTAAGTTGCATAAACTCCTCCAGTAAGAGTTACACAGCTTTATACATAATTCCTGAGGCTGTAAAACAGCACAGTGAGCAAGCGGCGGGGTAATATGAGGTTGTGCACACAGTGTAAAGCAAAGTGAGACTGTGCAATTACTGCCTCAATAGCATGGAACAGCAGGGGAGCACTGCCACAGGGGGATGGACACAATAACGCGAATACCCGTTCAGTCTAATGTATAATACAACAATACGACAGCTGTGCAGCCGACACTCATACGACCAGCCTGTAATGTTCAGGTGTGGCTGAGACTGTGTCACAGAGGTGAGGACGAGCCGCTGTGAGGCCGCACGTCTTTGTTCTGATGACTTTGTTTTATTCAGTTGTTTTTTATTGAGTTACAGTTCACACATATATATTTATGGAGACATAAACATCATTACATACATTGTGGTTCCTCCCACAGCTCCCACCACCCCGAAGACCAGTAGCACAAACACACACATGCATACCTATACATACACACACACATGCATACTAAAAAAACAATAAATAATAATAAACATGATGATAATAATTATCATTATGTTTATTATTATAAAACTAAATTGATAGATTAATAATAATAATAATAATAATATCAAGGAATACACAAATATATATATACACATTAGGGCTTTGCTTGTTCATAATAATACCGGTGTAATTTTTAACATGATACAAAAATTTCATATCGTGATACTCGTGATGTTTTGACATATTGATGTCACACTGTTACCCACGGCAACAACAAGCATGGCTGAAAGCAAAACTATTACCGACTCTGTGGTGGCTCCAGAAAGAGGAGCAGCTTCAGCAGTGTGGAATAAACTTTGGCGTCCAGCGGCTCCTCTGGCAGCAGCACAGCGTCTCTCCCTCTCCTCTCTGATTGTGTCAGAAACATTTGGTGATGTAAACCTACATGAATAAACTCCATATATCCATATATCTCCATATCTTCGGAGAAAGCCAAATTCTTCGAAGATAAGCAGTCATCAAAATTTTGGTCTTAACCACTCTATTTCATCAACCCAGACAAGGGGCTCAAAGTGCAAAATACTGGACTTCTCCTTTAATAAAAAAGATTGAAATATTTTTTCATATCATCAAGAATATTGTTATCGCAAAAATATCCTGAAATATTGTGATATTATTCTAGTGTCATATCGCTCACCCCTAGTATACATACATACACGTCGTGCATATAAATGGCTTCCTCCTCATGAAGATATTCTATCATTTAGTATCTGTGTGTACCCTCCAGGAGTGACTGTATCTGAGGGGGCTCCTCTCAGTTTGGCAGAGGACAGTTTCAGAGTTTGTTTTATTCTAACATGAAGACGTACACTTCTAATAAACCAAGAGCCAGTGTGTGCAGACTGAAGCAGGAGTGTTTGTTTCATGTGTTCTGGTGCTGCAGATGAAGGAGGTGTCCAACCCATCGCCTTCAAGGCAGCAGTTAAAAAGCGATGGACTGTAACTCTCAGGTCAGATTTGACCAGCAGATATCTGTTTTATGTTGGTGCTTTTGATGAGATGTCTCTCTCTAGATGTTCGTTCTGCACTTTGGGCTGTTTTTGTTTGAAAGTTACATATTAATTTACATGTTAATTTATCAAAAGGATACAGTACTCATCACATGGAGCACCCAAAAACGATGGAGTCAGAATGAAAGACAGCAAGAACATCTGTGTTACTGTGTGTGTGTGTGTGTGTGTGTGTGTGTGTGTGTGTGTGTGTGTGTGTGCACTACAAATTCAATTCGTTTACCAGATAGTTGTGTTTGTACTTCCATGAGCAGAAGAACACTTTGCACTTCTGTGTCCTGAGACAGGTGTGCAGGAGAGGGAGGAGCAGATCAAGGCATTTGCCTGATGAAGGTGCAGCAGTTTGGAGCCCATGAATAGACTCCCAGTGGAATCCCATAATAAACATTGAGCACACTGTAAATCAAACGGTCTGAGAGAACACAAGCTTATGACGAGAGATGGGAGACTATGTGCAGCCACGTCCCTTTGGTGGAAGCTATTCCAGCTTCTGCCACAACTGTCCGCACTGCCAAGCCTCCCAAAAAAGCCATCATCATCCTCACTGTGACCTCGTCACATGTCCACGTTTGCTCATGGACTGTTCACGTCCACATGTGGCGTCCAAGGTACCCTGGGTGTGTTGGTTGTTGACGCTCTGGGACGCCGTGTCAACTTCAGCCTGTTACATGCATTGTCTGTTTTCAAAATACACTTCTGTTTTTACAGGAAATAGACAGTTTGATACAGTCTCTTTCAAAATAAAAGCACTACGTCGGTACAACACAAATTGATCCTTCAACAACAAACACGTGGTTCTGTTTAGAGATAAAAGAAGAAGGTTTGGCTTTACAGTCTTACAGGAAGTGAACACCAACCTCTGCAGTGAAAGTTGGTGGTTGTTGGTTTCATCCACTGCTTCTCTGCCCGCCCTACTCAGACTTACGCAGCGTTAACTGTCGTTGTTGCCCGCTGTGTCTCCCCCTTATGCCAACAGGTGCCGTTATACAATAACAGCAACTAGCCATGTGTCATGCTGACATGAGGACTGCTTTTGTGTCTATGCGTAACGCCGTAAGTCACTGACCAAGCACCAGATTTCAGTGACTTCAGAGTGGGGTTAAAAAAGGAAGACGTATTTATCAAAAAGAGAGACTAAAGAGACAATAAACAAAATAAAACGTGTCACTGTCAGTGAGGAATTCAGGAGACGGAGAGAAAATGTTGCTAATAGTTTAGCCTTCTGCTAACCAGAGGTAAAGACTCACAGCTGCGGTATCAACGTTTATCAAGGGTTTATACTTCGGGATTTATCCTGGCTTGATATGAGCAGAGAATCTCCGCTCGTCACTAGGCTAATTTATATAATGTAAAATGCCATAGGCTGGCGCTAATAATGTTAGCATGTTGTGTTTGCTTGGAAAACGTGTTTAGTGTCAGACAGTTGTTTTGTCAGTGAATGTTGTGAGTTGTAATGGAGTCAAATTATGTGCCGTTACCTTTGTTACATGTTGCTGTCCCTGGTTTTATATGAGCAGAGGAAAAGATCACTAGTTGCTAGGCTAATTTATACAATGTAAAATGCCATAGGCTTGTGCTAATAACATTAGCATGTTGTATTTGTGGGGAAAATGTGTCCAGATAAAGACAAGTGTTTGTCTGTGAATGCTGCGAGTTATAGTGAAGCTGATTTGTGTTTGACACTGTCTCTATTAAGCCATGTTTAATGTGTGTTTAATGTGTGTTTAATGTGTGTTTTGAATCAACTAAACTTTACAGCACTTAACACAGTCCTCCACTGCCGACTAGTGTTCTGGAGGTGTAACTGCAGAGTGACACAGACACACCACCGCAGAAATAAAAATAACGTGCAGATTTTTTTCCCCCGCGACGAATCGATTAGTTGAAGATTATGTGCGACTTTAGTTGACCAAGATTTTTTTTGGTTAACTTACTAATTACAGCTCTATTATTTCGTGTTGACTCGCTTCATATGTGCCTGAAATCGCTGAATCACTGAATAAACCTCTGCTGCTAAGTACTTGGTGTCATACGTCCCAGGAAGATCTCAATGCTAATTGTCTATTGTGGCGCGAATTGGTCGCTAAATTCAGATTTTTCAACTCTGGAGAATAAGAGTATGACACAAAATTGCACTACGTGCTTAATTCGCACTGCCTAATTTGCGTATTACGTGTCATTGATGTCATATCCGTCATGTCCATTGCGCCGTTCAGCAGGACTTCATCTAATCGCATCTTTACTTTGACTTAACGTCTAATTCACCCGCCCCGTGTGAACACATGATAAAACACTAAAGATACCATGTTGAGCATTCTTAAAACAAACAAGATATTTTATGTTCGGTGTTTTTCACTGAGACTTAATTTCTTTCCTGATCAACTATTTGCAAAGTCTGTCCTAATTTTTGTCAAATCCTGCGTCACCACATTTCTTGCTACGTTAACGCCGCCGAATTTATGTGTCAGATTCAGACAAAACATCGTTTCATACTCGTTGTCAAAAACTGGTAAAAATTAACTTGACACAGGTGAAAATCTTTTTTTTTTTTTTGGCTGTCATTCAGCGGTTGAACTTCTCACCTTGCTGCAGTGATGTAGAAATGCACTCGTGATAATACGCGCTCACACCACCGCTGGTTGTGGCGACTTTAATGAAAATTACTCAGCATGAAGTTGAGCAGGACCTCAGCGTCATGGCAGCTGGAAATGTTGCAGCTTTAAATATTCCTCGGCTCCAGGTTTACCTGTTTTGGTGAATCTTCTTTTCCCTCGCAGTAATAAAACTCTACGACTAGCGGAGTGGAGCAGCCCCCTCACCCGAGTCATTACTGCAGCCATTTTATTCATTTTATTCATTGAGTTGTCATCCAGTGTGTTCACGCCTGAGTGCGATTCCTGTGCCCCGGGGCCACTGTAAGGTGAATTGTGGGAGCCTCGGCTTATAGCTAAGGTGATTCTTTCCAGGGCGGCCGGGGTGAGGGGGAAATGAAGTGGTTTTTGATAAGAAGGGAGCATGCAGCCCGAGGCACCAAGAGGAGAGGACCGATCGAACGAACCAGTCCTTTAACATAAATAAATATAAATCTTCAGCGGTGCAAAGAAAAGGTTGGACGATGTGCTGATTGTGGACAAAACCTCTGTCTTAATGTTTCCCAAATGTTTTCAGCCTGAGAAAAGAATCTTGGAGGTCCACAATTTTAAAAATGCAAGTACTGTTTTGTACTTCGGCCGCCTACCAGTCCACCCATGCAGAGGACCAACATCCCACTGAAAATCTGATTAAAGAAGAAAACTTAATTAATTCATGTCCTTGATTTTGCACAACACAATTAACAGTGAGCGTGTGAGGCTTGCAGCCAGTTGTATGGGAGGTAAAGACGGAGTCCAGATCCTGTGGAGGTGTGCTGGGCTCTGGAGTTTGAAGGAGGGTGACAGAAAAGAACAGCACGTTCCCACAGCGCTCCTCGCTATAGTTCCTACACTCAAAGCAGCACAATGTTTCTTTCACTCTTCAATTGGCTCCCATTACCAACCTCCTGACAGTGAAAACACTGGCTGTCTGCTACAATAAATCACTCCCTGTTTGTTGTATGGGATGCCTGCGCTTGCAAGAGCTAAATTCAGAAACGTACTGTAGATGCACTCAAAGGGAAGTTTGACTTCAATAAAAATGACTTCTCACATGTGCAAAAAGAGGAGAGAGGAGTGACTACAGAGGGTTGTTTAAGGATGAGTCGATGTTTATGTTTACGACTCAGGTTAGCCAGAGATACCCATACGTTATGATTTTATGTCTCTGTGATTAATCTGATGGAAGTCAGGATGTTTGGAGCATTTGCCGTGTTTTTAATTGACCCTAAAGTTCTAGTAGATCGTGCACATTAATGCTGCTCTCTGTTCCCTCTCCTCCCTGGGTTTGCCAAGTCTGAAGTCTTAGTGGAGTAACAGGCTCAGCTTTAATAGCAACATCAAGTCTTTAACAAAATCTGTTGACTGTAATCTAAACATAGAAAACATCCCGAGAAAATTCATGTCCGAGCTTTTTCCCAGTAGGACTGTTTAACTAACAAATCTTATTCCTCTCGTCTTTACTCAGAAGACACTGCTGCTTGTCTCCAAATGTCTCAACAGTTTAAATACATCTGTGAGATGAGTATTTTTGTGATGACGGTGTTCCTGTTGATATGACAAACTAGTACAAAAATATTTTATTTTTAATTTAAGAAGATGGGACCTAACTCACCAGTTACTAGTAGAGATAAAAAAATGTGAGTGGAAGTTTTGTTTTTCTTTTAAAATGTAATGAAGGAAGAGCTGAAATGATTCGATCGACCGAAAACTGTTTAAGGTTGTTTTGATAATTGATTAATCATTCATCAATCAATACTTAATAAATGAGGACTGGAAGCCACAGTCAAGTTATAATCAATCTTCTTCATGATCTTTATTTCTGTAGTTTGTTCTGAGCTGCTGTGTGTCCATTAATGTTTTTAAGTTTTCAGGCTTTTTGTTAAACTGCCATCATTGATTTTAATGACAAAACTGGAAAAAAAATCACATGACAGCACAGATTACAGAGATTTGGACCGAACGCTCAACTTGATAAACACTAACGCCGGAGAGTTCTAGATGCTTCTGGAAGAGGAAATAAGTTTATGTTTAATGTAAGATTTAACTTACTGATTGTCAAATAACTAACTTGACACCAGATGAATCAGCCCGTTCTCATTTAAAAGTCGTCAACTATTTCAGTGTCAGACACACTGACAGCAGCATCAGCCTGTAACATTGCCGGGTGGTGTCAGTTTTAAACGCTGCTGGTAACAACGTAATATAAGGACCTTTTTTAATTTACATGTTCATTTTAAAATGTAAAAACTGCATTAATCCATTTTTGGCCAACTGGAGGATAAAAACCTTCAGAACAGTCTTAAGCGCACTCAGTGCTGACAGTCTATGGCTTTGAAAAACCTTCAGCTCAGCTGAGGAAAAACTAAACCTTAAGGGTCATACTTACTATATAATGACAAACACTCTGTTTGTGTGTGTGTGTCTTGGTCAATCCATGTGAAATTTGGCACAGTGGTAGAGGGTCATGGCAGGATGTGAATGAAGCAATATTACATCAGTTGGCCAAAGGGGGGCGCTATAGCAACCCATTGAAATGTCAAACTCTGAATGGGCATATCTCATGCCCCGTATGTCGTAGAGACATGAAACTTTGCACAGAGATGTCTCTCCTCATGAGGAACACATTTGCCTCAAGAACCCATAACTTGCGCTTATATAGATTTTCTGCCATTTTGAATGTTTTGAAAAACCCTTCAAATGGATCTCTTCCTAGGAAGTTTGAGCGATCTGCATGAAACTGGGTGAACATAATCTAGGGACCAATATCTAAAGTTCCCTCTTGGCAAAAGTTGGAAAACTTCCTAAAACTGAGCTTCTATAAGGCAATGAATATTGCGGAGGGCGTGGCTCATCACATAAAGGTGTATAACATCTCAAGGGTTTCACCCATCACCACGCAACTTTGTAGGCATATGATCACACATAATCTGAGGGGACCCCTCAACGGGAATGACTCCATCTAAATGAAGTGTTTGGTTTGTCTGTTCTGGGCTACTGTAGAAACATGGTGGTGCAACATGGTGATCTCTGTAGACGAAGACACAATTCTTAGTTTCAGGTGAAGACAAATATATTATAGTATATTCCATTTTTATCAGTATATCTGCTTAAATCCTCCGCTGGACCAGTTTGTCTTCAGCTGTAACTTAAAGCACTGACACACTTTAGGAAGCATTGTCAGCCTATCATAGTGGTGTATCTGATCTCCTTCACCTCCTGATGAAAGCATCGGGCTCTTTATCTGCTCCACCTCCCTCCAGCTGGCCTCTAACTTTGTCTGTGTGCCGCTCGGTGCTGGGCAGGTGGAGTACGGCGGCTTTATTGGACCTTGTTTGAAAAAAAGCAGCTGCCAGCTGCTGCAGCCTGAGCCGAGGCTGATGAGAGCGCTGAGGCCGAACCGTCCGGTAAATGTGCTTTAAGACACAAACAATGAGCTGAAAGAGGCTGACGGAGCTGCAGAGTGTCAGAGCGAAGCTTCATACAGTCGTTATGTGTGAGGGATGTTTAATAGTTAAGATCATCAGAGCCTGAATTCTCACAGACTTTGAATCGACACTGTACTTGCCGTTATTTGACCTCCTGTCGGCCTGTTTTCAGAAAACGGACACTATCCTCACTGCTGAAGGTGTGTGTGTGTGTGTGTGTGTGTGTGTGTGTGTGAGAGTGTCTATCTAAAGTGGCCGGCAGCCTTTGTCCCTCAGCACTCAGACTTCCTGATTGCTGTTATTTGGTCAGCCATGGCACCCGCTCGCTGCAATTTACAAGACGCAAGAGGTTGTGTGTGTGTGTGTGTGTGTGTGTGTGTGTGTGTGTGTGTGAGAGAGAGAGAGAGAGAGAGGAGAAGAAAAAGAAAGAAGAGTGAGGAGGGGAAGAAGAGGAGAAGAGTGTGGCAATTTGGAGTAAGCACAAGTTGTGTGTCTCCAAATGTGTGTGTGAGTGTGTGAGAGTGTGTGTGAGTGAGTGTGTGAGTGTGTGTGTGTGTGTGTGTGTGTGTGTGTGTGTGTAGACAGTTCAAGTAGCAATTTGGAGTAAGCAAGTGTGTGTGTGCCCATGCATGTGTGTTTGTGTGTGTCGACAGCTCCAGCAGCTTTTCGAGTGGCTACTTTGGTGTCTGACCCACTTTGGCTGTTGCTGAGTATAAAGCTATTTATTTAGTTTCGAGTGTGTGTGTGTGTGTGTGAGAGAGAGTGTGTGTGTGAGAGAGAGTGTGAGTGTGTGAGAGTGTGTGAGTGTGTGTGTGTAAAGCTATTTATCTGGCAGTGGACTGGGAGAGTTTTGCTGTGTGTGCTGTTGGACCCCTCAGCATCTGCTGGTGGAGACAGCAGAACATGTCCTCCTCCTCCTCCTCCTCCTCCTCCTCCTCTTCCTCCTCCATCTTGGCCATTTTCTTCTTCCTTCAGCTCCTTCCTCCCCCCCCGCCGCCCGTCACACCGCTCTCCTCCTCCTCTTAATGTAACGTCTTCTCCTCTTCATGCCTCGTAGTCCTCTGTACCTCCATCTTCCTCGTGCCATTAACTCCCTCTGATGTAGTGCTAAGTTGCAGCTCTCGGCTCTGATTGGCTGAATCGTGTTAGGAGCTGCTGCAAAGTACCAGATAAATCTTTTTTTTTTTTTCTTGGTGCCAGACTTTCACCATGAGGTTGGATGTAACCAGAAATAAACACGGAGGCCTGGGTTTAGAGGTGCTGTCATTGATAGCGAAGGCAAGTACACAGCTTCTCTTGAACATAATCTGAGGCTCACACCGACCAGGAGGTTCATCTCACAGCTGAAACTCTGTTTTTAATGAGCACATTTAATGTAGTTTGTTTTACTGTTGACTAATTTATTATTTAAACTCTTCAATAAATAAAAAAAACACCAGTTAATTTAGTCTTATGTTGAGTCTTCGATGTGCCTTATTATTAAAAGGACGTGGCTGGTGTTATTTTCTATTTTTCTCATTGTCAACAGATCCCATTAAAGACCAAAATCTGCCGTGTGTTGCTCCATTTCTAGAAACTTTCCTACCCAGAACTCATCGGTTCTTTTTGAAGATGGAAAACTGAATATATGGTAGCATCAACAGCAAAGAGATAAATTAAAATAAAACAGCTAGTCACTTTAGTTTTTAGCAACTCCTCCTCAAACAGGAGTTTGTATGGAAGAGTTGTGTTCAGGGGGCGAGGGGAGAATTGATACCACGTAGTATCACAGTATTTTGTGTGGCGATATTGGGATTGATCGTTTATTATATACAGTATTCATTTTGGAAAATTCACATTTTAACACAGCTGTTGGCACAGAGGTCAGCAGAGGTCTGAGTCAGTGCCATTCGGCAGGAAGTTCATCAAAACAAAGATGGAGGCACCGGACACAGAAATCACAAACACACCGTCAGCGTTTAAACTTCTGGACTTATTTTGGATTTTTAAACACAGAAGGAGGACTCGGATATGACACGTGAGATCTGCAAGCATATGAGAATAAAATACTGTGTGAATATTCCTGAGTGCTACGTCGTAGGCAACAGGAGTTTCTTAACTGACAGAGTACAGACCGCGTCTTGCATCCTCCAATTAGAGCAGGACACCAAAGTCACATCGGAGCAAACACTGCAGACGTCCTGCAAAATGCAGCACAATAATGTAACAGACCAAAGTAAGACCTAAGCATCGTGATGATATTGTATCGTGAGTCCTCTGGTGATTCCCACCCGTCATATTTGGGGCTATTTTCAGCAGATGATGTGTGTTTATTCGACAACAGTGAAGCTCCACGGCTCAGAGAAATTATTATTATTATTATTACAGTTGTTACCTTCGTCAACGAGGTTTTGTTTTTGGTTCAGTTTGTCTGTTTGTCAGCAGGATAACATGAAAACCACCGGCCTGGTTTTGTTTAAACATGTTGACAGGATGTAGCATGAGCCATGGATGAACCCGTTATGTTTGGGATCCAAATCACGAGGTAAACACACAAATTATTTTTCACTTTCTCTAATGTTGTGAGACAGGGCGTTTGGCCTTGGCGGAGGTCTGTGCTCTCTGAGTGCCTTTCTAGTTACTGGTCTCAGTTGCTGCTGTTTTTGTTCTCAGAGAGGGAACTTTGAGCAGGAAGCGCGTGGTCACTGTAACAACCCAACAAGATTATTATATTAGTAGATTAGATTACACGATATTCCAGAAAACAACTCAGATATTTGACCCAATTTGAGTGACCCCATGGTTGGGTTAAAAATTCAGCCCAGCAGCTTTTAATGTGTAGGATTAATTCATTTCTGGTTTTGGTCTTTTTGTTGGATTTGTTGACAATATGTTTGTCCATTTCTAAAATACTCCCTGTTGTGTTCTCAACCCCAAACTCACTGGTTTCTTATTAAGATGGAAGTAGTAGTAGTTTCACTGATTAAAAAATGCTCCATAGTTCACTGTGACCTCATCACATGTCCACGTTTGGTCATGGACTTTCCACGTCCACATGTCAGACAATTTTCTCCAACTCAGTCAGTCAAAATCCGATGTCATTGTTATAGGTCCATCCACAACAAGAAAACTAATTTTGGAAAGCCTTGGCGATTTAACACCTCTTGTAAAACCCTCAGCCAGAAACCTCAGCGTCATTTTTGACCAGGACTTGAACTTTGAACTTCATGTAAAAAAAATGGTCCAGACATGTTTTTATCATTTTAGAAACCAAAGTCAGGTCTTTCATCTCAGCCACAGATTTCATCCTTGCTTTTATTTCTTCATTGTAATAGCTTATGTAGCTGTTTCAGCCAGAAATCACTTCGTCATCTACAGTTAGTACAAAATGCTGCAGCTCGGCTTTTAACTAGGTCTAAAAAACACCGGCCTCCTGGCTGAAAGTCGGTGGTTGTTGGACCCATCCGCCGCCCCTCCCATCTGCCCTACTTGGACTTAAATTTCTGCCGCCTTAACTTCCATTCTTGTCCCCCTGACACTGCCAGGCACTGTTAAACAATAATGTCGAACAGCAGCATATCATGCTGACGTCAAAGAAGTATCTGACGCTGGAAGTCCCTGCCGAAGCGCCGGATTTCTTCGACTTTGAAGTGAGATTAGGTTGAACCTTCGACCACCAAATTCTAATTTGTTTATTCTCAAGTCCAATTAGATGTTTGTGCCAAATTTTAAGAAATTCCCTCCAGGCATTCGGGAGATATCGCCTTCAGCAGCATGGGGCAGACAGACAACCTGAAACACACACATGATTTAGAGCTGTAATTATCAGACAAACTGATTAGATAACAGACCAAACTTTAATTGGTATCTATTTTGATAAACCATCAATATCTCCAGCAAAATGCCAAATATTCTCTCGTTTCAGCTTCTCTTTCATCTGTTTGTATCATTGATAGAAAATCTTCAGGTCATAAATGGTAAGCTGAACAAAACGAGTGATCTGAAGAAGCCACTGTGAGTTTGGGGGAAACTCTGATGGTTATTTTTCACTCTGTTATTAGTGGCAGCCGTGTGTGATTGACACACACACATCTGAGCTGCATTTCAGAGCCTGACTTCACTCCTTTAAGAAACCCGGGTAAAGTCGGCGTGACCTGCGATAACAATCATGGTGGAACACAACAACAGAAAAGAGTAGCTATTGTCGTCAACAGATTATCTAAAGAAAGAGACGTCACAGTACTGGCCACACTGACAAATGATCTCTGGGAGCTGCAGCGCAAAAATAGCAACAGAGCATTGTGGCAGAAAATACACACGAGGCAACGACAGAAATGTAAATGTGAAACATGTAAAAATAGACTGGGTGGAAAAGGAAAGATGGAACATCTAGAGATGTATGAAAATGGTGCAAACTCCATCTGCCGATGACGAAAATATCAAACTACATTAACACTGTTTTAATTACAGTGACTCACTAATTACAGAGGCTGCACACAGATGAAGGGAGGAAGACAATACGAGGATCTGGCAACTTTCCAAAGTAAACAACAACTTGTTTGATATTTCTGTCATTGAGCACATATTTCAGTCCTAAAATATTTTTTTTAATGCCAGTAAATTCCACCAGTTTGGTGACTTCATCTGTTCCCAATGACCTTGTTTAATAAACTTTTTAAACTCATTTTATTCACCTTGCTGCGCTCAGCTGCCCCCTCGCCTTGGAGAGAATTCCTGAAACAAGGAAAACTGAGAGCAAAGCAGTGACACCTGATGAACTCAGTCACAGATGTATTTTTTTTTTTTTACAAACAAACTCTCACACACAAACAAGAAAAGACCAAAAACAAAAATGAAGTCATCCTAGAAGAGAACTTCCCCCAAGGCCAAATGTCTTCTCCCGAATGTTAAAGCTCCAGTGTTGGATTTAGAGGGACATATTGGCAGGAATGAAATATAATGTAATAGCTTTGTTTTCTTTAGTGTATAATCAGCTGATACTAACAACCGTTGTGCTTTCGTCATGGTAAAATAAGCTGTTTATATCTACAGAGGGAGGAGGCCCTCGTCTACAGAGATCATGTTGCACTGCCATGTTTCTACAGAAGCCCAGAGCAGAGAAACCAAACACTGACTCTAGACAGGGCCATCCACATTTTTGCATCGGACACCGTAGTCTGCAGTCCCTCCATTATGAGAGAGTCAGAAAACCAATCTGGTTTCACTCCGAGGGTCATCAGAAAGTGGCGCTTGGTCCGTGACTTCTAACGTCAGACACCAATGAAAAAAGCCGTCCTTTCACAGCAGCATGATACGCAGCCGGTCGCCGTCATTGTTTAACAGCGTCAGGGGGAAATGCAGTGGGACAAGAACGTAAGTTAAAGGGGTGAAAGTCCGAGTGGGGCGGGTGGGAGGGTTGGTGCACGGGTCCAACAATCACTGACTTTCACCCAGGCGTGCTTTGTTCACTTCCTGTAAGATTATAAACCCAACCATGTGCTTTTGTTGTTGAAGGAAAAAACATCAAATGGTGGTGTTGTACTGATGTAGTGCTTTTATTTTGAAAGAGACTGTATCGAACTGTACATTTCCTGTGAAAACAGAAGTGTATTTTGAAAACAGACAATGCATGTAACAGGCTGAAGTTGACACGGCGTCCCAGAGCGTCAACAACCAACACACCCAGGGTACCTTGGACGCCATATGTGGACGTGGAAAGTCCATGAGCAAATGTGGACATGTGACGAGGTCACAGTGAGGATGATGTTGGAAGGTCAAGGTCACTGTAATCTCTCAAGACAGATTCTGCAATCTACATTGTAGAATCAGCTGGCTCCACATGAGTTTAGGCAGACTAGATGTGAACTGTAGCTGCAGCCTCACTGGTCGGTGGAAACATACGACCACTAGGTGGAAATTCTAGTTATGTATTTGCAACTGTACAAGTTCAGCTGAATATTTATTTCTCAATTTCCAGGGAGTCGAACTTTTCTCGGTTAGACGGCTAAATCCACGATGGAGGAGGAGGAAGAGTCTGGTTTGATGGAGTCATACGAGCTTCACCTTTGATTTCAAATGAAAACTTCCCTGACGGTGGAAACCTTCTTGGCATGTGTCGGGATTTAAGTCAGGTCACTGGAGTTGAAGGTAAATACACACTTTGATCCAGCAGCTCAGCCTCTGACTTTGCACTTTGCAATTTCACTCTCAGACCTCCTGACTGTATGTTCTGCCGTCTGCTTCATGTGCGCTTTTCATGTCGGGGGGGAAACATATTCCTCTCATCTCTCATGCATTCAGTACTTTCACACCTTGCTGCAGCTCCTCACCTCTGTCTATCACCGCTGCTGTATTAGCCAACAATAGAAGAGCTGCCCTGCAGATGTATATATGTACAGTACACTGCAGATTGTGACTTTATCATTTATTATACTGCGGTTCTCTCTATTACTCTGGTGTTAAGAGTATTTTACAGAAGCAATAAGCTCTTCACAGCTTGCTTTGCTCTGATGTTAAATCAGCTAACAGGATTTTAAAAGACAAAGACTTTTCTCTTTAAATCACTGTGGACTCTCAGGGCTTATTCTTTAATTTTCTGCTCCTCCGCTCTCCTCTCTCCTCGCTCCCTCCCTCTCTCCTCCTCGGCTCTGTGTTTTGATGTAATTGAGGAGGAGGAGGTGGTGCGCGCGGTGCTTCTCCCCCCACAGACCAGAGTCCAGAGAGCAAAAACCTCTAATCAGTGATGTCAACAGCTGACAGTTTGCAGCGCTGCTCCACAGACACTTTGTAGACTTGTGTAATGATTGCTGGAGCTCCTGACACGCAGATCACATTCATTCCAGCAAAGCGAGAAAAGGCAGCAACCGTAAAAACATATCTCTATACCGACCCTGGTGTTAATACATCCACAGTCCCTCTCTTCACTGTCAGTGTGACGACGCTTGAAGCAGTGAAAGCTCGAGAGGCTGAGCCCAGAGATGTGAAGCCTCGCAGCATGCTGGCTTTTTATTTCTTAAACAAAGGGGCTGTAACACAGACGCGCTCAATAAATAAAACTCTTCTCTCATCCATCTGTAATAAGTCAAACCTTCCATCAAGCAGTTTAGCTTCAATCACGGTGCGAGCGGAGATCTTCCTTTTGGCGCATTAACATTTAAATTAACATTTATGCGGTTGCAGGTGTGTGTTTATTGCGTGTTTAACAGCAGCTTCAGCTCAGCCAATCAGAGCTGAGGACAAAGAGTATCCATTTTATAAGTCATCATTAACATCGCGCGGCGGCACAGATGTCACACTCGCTGATGTTTCTTGGGAGCGCTATCTGCGTTCACATATCTATTCCAAGACAATTATTTTTTTACACTTAAAGGACGAACGCAGTTTCACCAGAACTGCAACTCTGAAATCACCTCCCAATCTTTTTTTTTTTTCCTCCTCTCGTGGTCGTCTGACGGAGGGGAGAGGCTGATGAATGAACAGCAGTTAAATGAGAGACAGAGCTCAGCACTGTCATCTGTAAAGCTTTAGCTCGGATGTCACAGTTCAATCACTATGGATTACTGCTTCAGGAGTGGCTGTCTGCCAAAACGGCCTCTGTGTGTGTTTGTGTGTGTTCCCCGTATAAATTATCACAGACGGTTTTCTGGCTGTTTTCCTCGCAGTAAGTGCAGCACTGTAATGGTTAAACCCACAAACTATTAGGAGACTATTTCATTTGAGGGTCATTTGACTAGGGTTGTAACGAGAACCGATACTTCGGTACCAAGTCGATGCCAAAATTCTGAAAATATGACGGTACTGCCTTTTCTGCAATACCCGAAGTATCGGTGGTACCGAGGCAGCAGATCTGGACGCTGCTTTTTGTGTTTTTGGGGGTGTAAATTAATGAAACAATAATAATAATTAAAAATTGGGGGTGTTAATTAATACAATTTGTATTGTAATTTGTCCTGTGATGCACAGTGTTTTATTTTATTGTTTAATACTTGAAGAAGGCTTCATGCTGCAACTGGTTGGTAAATAAGGACAGTATAGTTATTTTTTGTGTACTTGAATGCTACATGCCCTGTGATGCACAATATTTTATTGTTTTATACTTGAAGAAGGCTTCATGCTGCAACTGGTTGGTAAATAAGGACAGTATAATTATTTTTTATACTTGAATGCTACATGCCCTGTGATGCACAGTATTTTATTGTTTCATACTTGAAGGCTAGCCTATAGTACATGCACAGTATTTTATTTTATTGTTTATTCTATTGTTTAATACTTAAAAGCTACTTGCCAATTGTTCTATGTTGTTATTTGTTGTTCATTTGTAATAAACAAGTGTATGTTTAAGTACATGGGATTTATTTATAATTTTTATTTGTACTGTGGTATCGAAATGGTATCGAGAATCGTGTAATTTCAATGGTATCGGCATCGACTACTAAATTTCTGGTATCGTGACATCCCTACATTTGACACATAGTTGAAGTCCCTGCGCCGCCGAGAGGCTGAGTTATGTGCAAAAAAAAATGTCTTTACATGTTGTGTGTCAGCCGGCCAGGGAGTCAGATATCAAAGATCAGTTTTATATGCGACCAACAGACGGAGAGGAACACAGTCTGAAGCAGCAGGGAAGTATGGTGACACCACAGAATGATATTTGGGGCCTTTTAAAGATGGACAAAGTGTTAAAGTCGGGGTGGACGGTTTGGTTTTGGGGTCATTGGGCAAAAATCTCATGATAACCTGTTTAGCACATTGTAATTCAAATGATCAGAAATCAACTCATCGTCACTGCGACATGACAGAACGGCTTTTTTCATCAATGTGTGACTCTGGAAGTCACTGACCAGGCACCAGGTTTCACTGACTTCAGAGTGAAAAAGACTTGGTGTGAACAGACCAATTCACCTGTGGTAAGCCCCGCCCTCAGACGCAATCACAGTGCGTATAGCCGTCCCCACACACTGGCACATTCTCTGCCTGGACGTCCATTGAAATGCATTACAGAAAGTCAGTTTGTTGGGTTTTATGAGCTTTTTCTGAGATTTGCAGTTTAAAAATGGTCAAACGGTGAGCATGAGGTACATGCAGCTCTGACACAACGTAAGTCAACATTGTGTTTGAGGCAACATATTGTCACTTTGCTGGAAAGAAATATAAAGTTATCTTTAGCTAAAGTTAGCCTAACGTTAGCTCCTAGCTGCGTTGTTCATCATGTCACCTTGTTTGCTGGGAGTCATTAGCCTGTTTTGTTCTAGTTTTGTCCATAGCGCCGCTCACTGAATGCTGATAGTTTGTCCAGGTGAGTGGAGGGGGCGGGGCTTAGCCATAGGTCAGTTGCTTAACATGGTGCCAGAAGAACAAAGGCAGCGCTGCTTCGAAACGTTTCACGTTGCCCAGTCTAGACTCGGCATGAGGCAGACGACACACTGTGATTTGAGGATCAAACTACAGCTGTGAGTCTTCAGTTAGCAGAAACTTTTAGCAGCATTTTCTCTCCATCTCTGAAACTCTTCACAGATATTGACACGTTTTATTTTGTGTATTTATTCAGAAGGTCGGCGGTTCCGTCCACATGTTGAAGTATTTTTGGGCAAGATACTGAACCCAAATTGCTCCCGATGGCTGTTCCTGTGTGTGAGAGCGTGTGAATGGTTTACAGTAGCAGGAGGCACCATGTGTGGTTTTCTCGGCCACCAGTGTGTGAATGGGTGAATGTGACAAATGGATGGAAGACTAGAAAGGTGCTATACAAGTGCAGTCCATTTACCATGAACAGAGAGATCGGAGAGAGGAGGGGCTGAGCGACTGAACTGCAGGCAGCTAATGAATTAAGATGAAATAAATCAATGTATGTAAACACTGTGTTACTGTACGAAGCGTGTGCATACAGCCGTGTTCGTCCGGCGAGGGGGGAGAGCGGCGAGCTACAGGAAGGGATATTTTTCCAGATTTCTGTCCACCCCAGCTTTGAGATGGACAGCTGACTTTAGAGTGTGCTGAGGTCTTTTATATGGATAAATTATTTACCAGTAAAGGTGAAGGAAAAAACATCCTTTACTGACTCTGGGAAAAACAGCCACACTGTGAAAAGTCCTGCATTTAAAATTTCACTTTACTACCATCAGTAAAAATATATGTAAAATGCTGCAAACTGATGTTTCAGGTCAACGTGAAGATGCTTTTAAGAGCTGATGTACTGATAGATAAATGTCGTGGAGTATTTCCCTCTAAACTGTAAAGCTACTTCACACTTTGACTCCAGGACTTGCAGAAATGCTGCGCAGTGTTTTATAATACTGTAAGAAAGTATTTTACATCTCAGTGACAATCAGTTTACCCTGTGTCTCAATGATCCTGAGCTGAACAGCAGAGTTACCACATTCATGGTAAAATGACACATGCACCTGCACATATGTGACAGGCCAGCACACTGTGTGTCGCGTTGTGTTTGTGGCAGAAGTTGAACCGCTTTCAACTTTTTCTTTCCTGGACGACTCTGCGTTTCTTTTTGCCAGAGTCATCAGCATCAGGACCAGCACTGTGCCAAAACTGTAGTCACTTTGAAACAGACGAGGAGGCCCAGTGTTATTAACCATCCTGATTAATACTGACATGAATTATTACACCGATGCCTTAATGATAATAGGAAGAAAGATTCAGGGACAATCAAGTGTTAACATCTAACAGATGATGCAGCACAGACGTGGTATGATCTCAGAGGAATCTGTGCGACTGCTGTACAGGAAGTAAACATGACTTCCATCTGTGTCACCGCTGATGAGGAAATACAGCGAGTGCTGGACGGAGCAGTGAGTGACAACAACCCCGCCCACATTTAAGAGACTGTCTGAACACACCGAGGGTCTAGGTACCATGTCTGAAGGCTCACTGCTGGTTCCAGAGGTGCTGGATGAAAGGGTTTGGTGGAGCTCAACAGAGAGCGGACCAAAAATGGGGACGGTTCTATTGGTACCATCCACAACTTTTCGTACCAAACTGAAGTGAACTGAATCGTTCTGCTTGGTGGAAACGGGGCTTTACAGAACTGTAATGTTAGTTTGTCAGTGTGGAACCACTTTCAGATACTGTGTATACTGCTGTGCAGGTCAACAGCGGTGCATCACATGCTTTTATGTATAAAAAACACCTACAAGTGTCAAATAGATTTAATAAAAGGTGCAATTTTTCCCTCTGAAATGTGGATCAGAAGTCTACAGTTGCATAAAATGTTAAGTCAAGTATGTCAAGGTGCACTGCAGTAGTAAATCCCAGCACCAACAACTGCTGAGGAAAATATCACCCTAACTATAAACTACCAAGGTGCAGTTTGTTAAAGAAAATAACCGTCCTTTAAAAAGGATGCTGTTAAATAAAATGTCCAAGTTTCAAAGCTGCTCCATCCGTCTGAAGCTCTCGTCGTGGCAGGAATACTTGTGGCTGCATTTTAGTAAAACTGATGGCGACAGAATGCAGAGACAAGAAAATCACTGCCAGCACTTAAGAGCCATAACAGTTACTGAGAGACTTTGACTGCAGGATGAAAGCTGCGACTCTCTTTCCCTGAAAGCGTGTTCTGGAGGCCTCGCAGGTGAAGTCATTTAAGAAATTGACAATCAGCACATTAATGTCAGATCAGGTGAAAAGCTCTCAGACTGATGTTGAAGTTGAAGCTTCACTGAAGCGACGTGCAGCTCAGCTCTGGCCCGTTCATCCACTCAGCTCCTGAACTGTAATCACTCCGCCGCTGCTTCCTCTTTGCTGCTGCTGGACGGTGTGATCGCCACCTGTGCTGACAGCGCTGGCAGCAGCTCAGCAAACCTCAGCCAGAAGGTGCATCAGCGTTTCATCACTGAACTTTGATTAAAACGAACGCCTTTTTTTTTTTTTTTTAAGAGAAACTTTTATTTCGTGCTGTGACAGTCTGTGAGATCTTCATTTCATGCCTGTGAGATGCCAGAAATATACAATGAAGCATCGGTTTCACAGGTGAAGCGTGCGACTGACAGTTGTTGACACAGTTCTGCATGTTTCAGCTTGAAGTTTCAAAAGTCACAGTAACATCTGAACGGTGATAAATCTTCTGATAGATCCTCTAAAACAGCTCAAACCGTAACATCGTTCATCTGCTCGATACTTCATGACTTTTCCTAATTTTATGAGACTTGCTTATTCTCCAAAAAATAAGTCTGTTCCGATAAATAATGCATGACTTCTGTAAACAAAGATATAAAACATACTGCTCTATATCTGAGATTAAAGTTGACAGTGTTTTTTATGCAGCACCGCTTCGCAAAAATCACATTCTGACTGAAATTTCTGTCTTTCAGAGGCTACAGAGGGCTGAGTTTTAAAGCTGGCGGGATGATACTGATATCAAATGACACCAGAAGACCATCCATGTCATGCCTCTCAGGACGGGGGCTAAATAATGCTCCAAATTAAGGGTACATTTCAGCAAGAGGAAAAACAGCATGGACATTTTCACAGAGCTCCTTTAAACCTCTCATTCTGTGGGTCCCCACAAGTCACGTGCCCAAAGACACACCTGGTGGAGACCTGCGCTTTTCTACTTTCACTGCTCAATGTGTCCATTCAGGAAGCACAAGTGATTGTGAATCAGTTTCAGCTGCTTTGGTGCAAATCAAAGTGACAACAGGTGCAATGGAGAGGCAAAAGCAAGACAAGCCCCAAAAAGGGAATGTTTTACATGTGGTGTCCACAGACAGTTGCTCTCTCCTTATCCTTCCTGACTGATTCTCCCTGGTTCCTCCTGGTGCAGAGGGCCCTGGGTTCCTCCTGGTGCAGAGGGCCCTGGGTTCCTCCTGGTGCAGAGGGCCCTGGGTTCCTCCTGGTGCAGAGGGCCCTGGGTTCCTCCTGCTGCAGAGGGCCCTGGGTTCCTCCTGGTGCAGAGGGCCCTGGGTTCCTCCTGCTGCAGAGGGCCCTGGGTTCCTCCTGGTGCAGAGGGCCCTGGGTTCCTCCTGCTGCAGAGGGCCCTGGGTTCCTCCTGGTGCAGAGGGCCCTGGGTTCCTCCTGGTGCAGGACCCGGCCTCATGTGTCCAGAGTGTGCAGGCAGTTCCTGGATGATGAAGACATTGATGCCATTGACTGGCCCTCTCGCTCTCCTGACCTAAATCCAACTGAGCACCTTTAGGATGTTTTGTATCGGTGCATCTGATGCCGCCAAGTACCACCACACACTGTCCAGGAGCTCACTGATGCCCTGATCCAGGTCTGGGAGGAGAATCCACTGATTCATCAGGAGCCCAGATGTTGTCAGGAGGTCATACAGGCAGGTGGGGGCCGTACACACCACTGAGTCACATGATGAGTTGCCTTAATAGAATTCCAGTTAGAGAGGCCTGCAGTCCAGCCCTCAGTGTGTCGATGATTTTGGTTTCCACTGTTCGTTGTTACGTCATTTTGTTCTCAACAAACTATACAGTGTATATCAGTAAAGATTTTACACTCGAGTAGCAACACGGGGGCTACAAACAACCTGTATTGCAACACTCCCTGTGATGTAGGAGCTGGTGCTACTCTGCTGCTCAAAAAGAATATCTGATGTTGTGAATACATTAATGTTTAATCCTCAAGTATGATACGACCAACCTTTCATGAGAAATCCAAATTACCTTTCTGTCTTTGATTTGATTTCCTGAATCCATCCTCTGGTGGTGTCTGATCATGTGATGCTCTGCCCCCCTGAAATGCTAATCTCTGAAGGAGACACATCAATTTACTGAATCGCAGCCTGATACCCTTCCTGCTTGTTTCACACTCTTCCTCAGTCGAATGTCATTGGTCGATCATGGCCAAATCAAGGACCTGCTAGTGATTTCTCTTTTTTTGGACTGCGGCTCAATGTCAAATCAATCGCACCCCCTCAAACTGTGGATCTGAATGGGAGCCAGACTTTGTGTAATTAGGTTTTTGAGACTTCTTATGGAGAAGAAAATAAGTGGTCAGGGATGCTCAAAAACACTCAGTTATTGAGCACAGGAGCTGCTCGAGGCTGCTTCCTCCCCCCTCTGTTGTGTTTTCATTACACAATTGGTTGTGTGTCCCAGGATGAGGCTGTAAAGTTGTTTAAGCTCGACGACGACGCAGTTGTTGGGGCTGATTACAGATGATGAATCACTTTACATAGCGAGCGATGGAAGCGCAGCGGTGGAGAGGTATTCAATCCCAAATAACCTTTTGTTTCACCTGAACAGGAGCAACAACAGAAAGGAAAACAGTGACTCCAGGCGAGAAGAGAGACGCAATCAGTCATCATAAATGAGCAGAAAAGTGAAAAGGCTAAAAAACTTTTTAGTTCCTCAGCACTGAAACATAGTGAGCTTTGAAATCGTGGAGCGGTGTTGACAGCGTGGTGAAAAAGGCCCATCAGAGATTCCACTGACTCAGACGACTACAACATGTTTGATGCGTCTCTGGCAGCCGTGACCCATTTCTGCACAGTAGCAGGGGTGATCAAAAATGTTAGAACAAATGTTATTGCTTTCTGCTGCTTCCCTGCGGTTTTCAGGCTTCCTGAGTTTTGACTTCCTGCGAGAGGAAATGTTTGCCCGTCCTACACAGCCATTACCAGCGTGTGTCGGTGCACCGCACGCAGGCAGAGTAATGCCTCGAGGATCCACCACTTCCCCGAAGTTAATGTAGTTATACCACAATGGGATGATACTACAAGACGAGTAAAAGTCCTGCTTTGACAGTTCTGCTTGGTAAAAGTCTGCAAACATTAGCAGCACAATGTGTTTTAATATCAAAATTAAAAGGACTCAGTGTGAAGATCGCTCCACGTCACAGTTTCAAATACTTAAAATTGGAGAAAATGAAATGATGAAGCGTGAAAATCTCCAAAGCTGGAGATAAAATGTTTAAGAGCCAACAAAAGAGGGATTACACGCTCCTTTACTGGCTGAGAGAATTCTCTCAAGCACTTCAGATGATGTCTAAAAGTCAGCGAGCTCACAGAACGATGTTCATCAGGATTCATTTAAATTTATTTTTATGCAAAACCAGTCAAATCTCCTGAACCTCATCTGCGCAGTTTTTTGCTTTGGCTGCATCAATGTGACCAGTTCTGGGCTGATACAGCTACTCATCTTTTTTTTTGTTGTTGTGATTGTTTATTTTGTTTTTGTTGTTATTTATTCCCCTTTTGTTCCAAAGAAATCTTCATTATAAAACAATAAGTGAGCAGCTTTAAAGTCACTCGGCCCATCATGACACCATCTTTGAATGAGCACAAATTCAATCAGACAACTTTTGAAATAACTTTTTCTGTCATGAAAAAATCCAAAAGTATTTTTATTACACACACTGTAAAATATTTGAGTGTACATTTACATTGAATTACTGGCTACTAGTTCTGCTAGTATCTGATTTATATTGCTGTGAAAACATCAAATTTCTTCTTAAAAACAAGTATTTATTGAAACTGTTTCTCACATTTGAACTCATCATGAGAACATCATAATTTAATCTTCGCCCAGTACTTGTTATTAACACAAGCTTGAATGCATCATATTGTAACTTAAAATCAACCTCTGTCAGGTGTTAGCTCCAGTCGCTAGCTGCTAACAGTTAACAGTAGGGATAGGCAACACTACAAAATTTGGTTTCGATCTGATACCAAATACACAGAGCCAGAATCACTGATATTGATCCCCATATGATATTTTAATTATTAAAAGAGGCACCATGATTTATAAGGTGAATAATCAATCTGCTGAAGTAACAGCTAAAAATGTGATATTAACCAATACTGAATATCTATTTGGACTAAAAACATGAGGCCACTGTGTACCTGGAAATTCCTCGTCTGAGCCTCTGTGAACAGACTGTCAGTGAACTCTGAGTCAGAGGTCTGGATGCTGAGCTGTTCTCTTTCTGCCATTGATCCATCACTGCTCTTATGTGTCTGATTAAACTAGTCAGGCTCGGACATGCTTCCCACATCGCGGACAGCTTCAGTCACACATACGCGCACATGGCTCTGTTCATGGTACAGTTTAGGGTCAGCGTCAGCACACAGAGATGAGCTCACCGTCCTCCGACTGACGACATCAGGTGAAAGTGAAACTACAGCCCCTTTTACGCTGCCAGATTTTTGGCGAAGCTGCGAGCGTTTAGACACACAGAGCCGGATTGGCGAGTTGATCCGAGGTGCCCAATTTTCCGCCTGGTAGGGTAGATATATTGGTGGAACCCTTTTAGTTTAAACAGACCGAGGCGGCCTTCTGCTACAGGAGGGGCTGTAGATGACTTGTGGGAGGAGCTGTTGATGACGCTGCACGTGCGAGCCACTGGCGGTGGATAAACAGGAAACAGCTGATAGCAGGAATTAGCGAGCAGCTAGTAGCAAGAGGGAAACACAAACCTGACAGACACTGTAAAGATGAGCAACTGGGGAGACAAGGAATTGCGCGCCCTCCTTGTCCTCGCAAACGAAGAGGCCATTAACCGTCAGATGACGGGGACGGTGAAGGACGGGCCGACTTACGAGAGAATCGCCGAAGGACTGACCAGCCGCGGCTTCCCTCCCACGTCACTGTTTACGTCACACGCTGAGCTACACGTTTTGTTACTTGCTCACGCCCCCCATTGCCCCGAAAAAGGCACATTCTGTATAAACAAAAGTAGGTAGGCGGCATTTTGCTGCACTCCCTGATTTTGTTTTTATACTGCCAATGCTGAAAAAACACTGATTGGGCTTTCCTGCAAATTTGCACAACTCCTGTTTAAAAGGGCTGAAGAATACGCTGCTGGGTCTGGGGTATGATGTTTGAGTGCAGACAACACAAAAGCAGCAGAAAGCAAAGAGTACACACACTAGATGTGTCCAGGACAACAGACTGTTTTGCCCTTGAAATACAAATAGGTACGATGTAGAGGAGGGAAACTGATCCCTTCTTTGGTATCAATCCTGTTGACGCAAGGATCGATCTTGAAAAATGAAAACATGATATCGAGAATACTGATATTTTGGGTTTGATCCTCCCACCCTAGCTAACAGCTAACAGCTAACAGCTAACATTACCTAGCTCTCCTCCTGCTGACTTCAACAAGACGTTGTAGTTCTCGCAGCATTATGACGGAAACAACAATGAGTTTACTGTGTCCCAGAGAAGATCACCGTTCATCCCAAACACATTTCCTGTTGTCCCCGGCACGACGGGACATTGTTAATCCCAAGTCCTGCCCTAATGTGATACGGCCAACAACAATCAAGACTTGTGAGTTTTGTGAGTCTGTTTTTTTCCACCATTTTAGTTCATTTTTAGTAACGCTTGAACTTCTTTTACACTAAATGTTTCTCTGATAGGAACTGGTTTTTGCTTTGCTCCTTGAAAACACTTATTATCTTGCATATTTTGCCAGATATCTAATACTCTGTTGTTTCCTTCAGGATTAATGAAGTTCTACTGAATTAAATTGATTTGAATCCGAAGGATACCGATGTGCGTTTTGCTCAGGTAAATGTAGAGGCGGAAGAAAAAGTAAAATTCCCCAAAGTACCTCATTCCAGCAGTTATCTGAGTAAATGTATCTGCCACCACCCGGCCTGTCTTTGTGATTTCTATAAGCCCTCACACGCACAAACATCCGTCTGACGACCCTGAAAAGCTTCAAGTCCAAAACAAAATGATTATGGAGTTTCTCTTCCCTGGAGGCGTTCAGCCCCGCAGCTCCACAAAGCTACCTGAAACTACCTTCCTGTCTTTAGTTTTATCCCGACATTCATCCTCTGGATTGCATCTCACCATCACCGCCTGCCCCAAATCCCTTTTCTCTGAAGGAAATACATAAACTACAGTGAGCCAGCTGAGGTCGTTTGAAATGCTGTTTGACTGTGATTTTAACAAATGCGTGATGATGTTTAAACATCGTTTAACGTGTCTGATTTACTGTCTGCTCTCTCATTCCTCAGCTGTTGTGTCTGATTACATTATGCAACGTGTTTGACAGACACAGAGTCTGTTGATGATTTAACAGCTCAATTCTGTTCATAGCGATTTAGAAAAGTCAGTTATGTTTTTTTCCTCTTGAAACTAACGGTGTTATCTCGCAGTCTGTGTCAAGCAGTGAAGATCTGAATTCTCAAGTCGTCCTGATTCTTGACCTTTTGATCTGTATGAGAGCAGACGTCTAACAAATAGATCGTCCTCCAAGGGACTGGATGGTGTTGTTTCTAAGACACGACTTGAAATCTGAAAGCAGAAATCGTGAAGAATAAAAATGAGACAGACATGCCTTACATATTGTATATGTACTTTGTGGACCTCTGTGTCAGAAGGACGCTGAGTCACATTTGCTGAGAGCAGCTTTGAAATGTAAATGCCCATGTGCCTTTTCTGATGAGAAACATTTGGAGACCTGAAAGACTTTTTGGTGCCTTCACTCGATGTTTGTTTCTGAGACCTTTAAACTTTAGGACTTGAATCTTCTCTTGGTTTTGTTTCACCCGCAAGGCCAGTGTTTACTTCCTGTAAGATTGTAAAGCCAAACTTGGCGCTCAGCGGTGTCTGGGGAAATGGAGGTAGTGCTTTTATTTTGAAAGAGACTTTAGTCAAACTGTACACGCCGCGTATCATGCTGACATGAAAGGACGACTTTTTATCATCTGTTTCTGACGCCAGAAGTCACTGATTAATCACCGGTTTTCGACGACTTTGGAGTTGACAGTGACGGCAGAGATAAATATGGTGTCCGTCTTTGCACATGTGTCACCATCATTCTTCTTATTTTGACATTTAAATGACTTAAATCAGGAGGTCAGTTTGTCGTTTTGTTTTTCAATTTCTAGGGACTCTGCGTAAACCAGAGCACAACATGACTACACACTGTGTTCGTTCAAATTAATTCAGTATCACCTTAATTTTAACTGTTTGATCACAAATTCGTCGTAAGTGTAGGCTCAAGGTTATTTGTTCATATTCTCAAAAGTGATGCTAATGTGACTCTGGATTGAAAGCTTTCAAGTCTTGACTGAAACCAGTTGTCCTTGAGTTGAGTATTTTCACTCGCCAAGCGTCTAATAAGAGCACAGATGGGTTTACACTGGCGTTGATGGAAAGACTGGTTCGTCTCACACAGGTGCTTAATGGTGTCACTATAGCGTTGCCATGGACACTGCCCAAGTTGTGTATTTTGATGCTCTGGGAGTGAGGTCAGGCTCGTTGGAGGGGGCGGTTTGTTTCAGGAGTCAGTACAGCAGTGAGGTCCAGGAAGTCCAGTGTGAGGAGCAGATCCATGAGTGTGCAGACACCAAAACACAACACTAACTAAAGTGCAGAGCTCAGCCTCCAGTACTTTCCCTGGATGTGAATGAGCACGTCATTCAACCCCACTGAAGAAAACCGATGCAGCTTTAGTGAGCCGTGTTCTGGTGTTTGTTTGCATATAAATCTGTTTTTAATGCTGAAACAAAAGCAAATTATACAACATCTCTCAAATATAACATTTTTATAACTTATTGTAATTTCTGCCGTCTCTCAGTGAATAATTTATGCAGGCCACCAGCAATATGCATCTCCTTCTGTCTCCCTTCGAGCTCCTCTGATACATGAATCATTCTCGTATGAAACTGTCATACATTTTTCAACATATTTGGTTTCTCGTTAGGCCCGGCGAGAGTGGCGGCGGCCACAATGGCCCTTTAATGGACGTGTTTCTGAAAAGCTTCGTCTCGTTGCCTCCTGATGAAGTACACAACAAGCTGCGACTGAGGTTTTCTTAACTGGCCGTTGAGTCGTCTCTGTGGTGGACGTGGAAGGAAGCAAACCGTAATGCACCGAGCGCGTATTAACTCATCCACCGTAAAGTGCCGGCACGAGTCGAGACGCCCATCAGACTCTCTCAAAGTGTGCGGAGAGGAGGAGAGAATTACAGAGAATGAAAGAGGCTGAGATCAGGGCGGAAAGATCACACACACACACACACACACACACACACACACACACACACACACACACTGAAACTAATTCCATAAAGTCAAGTTTTAATGTCAGAAGGTTTTTCTGTTGGTTTTTAAAGGTCACCGAAGCAAATTACTGAGAACCGTTGATTCGGTAATAAAGTGAACTTGACTTGTCACACTCACTGCGTTTCTTGCTTTCATACCCTCTAAACAAACACACACACAGGCACACACACACGCACACAGACAGATGGAAAAATTGTTCACATGTAGACTCACACACTCACACAGCCCCAGGTGTTGAACATGTTGAGTTTTGACGCTATTTTAGTCGTTGAACATGATGGTCCCAGCTGTCAGAGGGCCTTCTGGAGACGCACGCACACACACACACACACACACACACACACACACACACACACACACACACACACACAGGTCTCAGTCCCAAAGCATCTGATCAAGTGTGTGTGTGTCTCCAGGTTTATAATCCGTCTCTTTCAGTTTGGAAGTGATTAAAATATTCTCTGAATGAGCTCCGCACCCTTTTTTTTTTTGCGTCTTTCTTGCTGTATTATTTCACACACAGGGGAAATCACAGGAACGAGGCGGTTAACGGTATCGATTCACACGTTTGTCTGCTGATAATGAACTTTATTATGAAAGCGAGTCTGTTTCAGGTGATTCTCTTTCCCCCGTTAAAAGACAAAACAAAGTGACAACAACACACAGTGATATCAAGTCTACTGATTTATTTCCATTTTCAGAGTTAATTTGTTTTTTCTCAATGGTATTTTCTAGGTCTATCATATCAGCAGGGATAATATCTGTGGATATGAGTCTGCTGAAAATAGATTACACACAAAGAAATGTAGCCAAATATTAGTTCATGAGGATCTCAAGACATTTCCTAGACAAAACTGGGGAGAGCTGCTTTGTGCAGCAACGTAAACCTTTTTAAACCCATTCATTGATAACAGGACGTCAGAGAACATATGTACAACAGCTCAACAGGAGGACAAATGAAGTGGGTCGTTTACTAGCTAAAATAGCATCAGAGTACATGATACAAAAACTGTGCCTCATTCAACTGAGGTTTCTCTACAAAAATACATCTAATAACAGGTTATTTTCTTCTCTAATTTACACCGTTTTATCACAATAATAAATAAAACCTACGTCCGTAGAGAACATCTGGTTTCAAACCCCCTCAATGTGGTGCAGAGCTACAGGGAGAGAGAGCACGAGCGCCGTCACACCGGCAGTTTTTTCTTGCACTTGGAGCTGTAAGTAGAAAGTTTTGTGTCGCCGCCTGCTCATAATAGCCTCAAAAAAAAAAAACAAAAAAAAAAAGAACAAAAGTTGCAAGCGTGTCACCCTGTGCGCCGTAGTGTCACCATGGCGACATGCCCGACATACTGGAGATCATCTGGGGGAGACGGCAGAGCGGGCAGGGCTGCAACGGTGATGCTGAAAACAGTGTGCGTGTGTGTATGTGTGTGTGTGTGTGTGTGTGCGCAGGCTTCTGGGATCAATACCACCAACATGTTTTTACAGTGCTTGCCTGGAAATGTTAGCGAGAATAAAGATGATGATCCGCCCACAAAATCTGCTTCTTTTAGTCTAATTTTCATGCACATCTTTATTTGTTTTTGTTTTGTTTGTCATCCCCGCCTGCACCAGAATAATCTATAGTCGCTGAGATGGGTAGGCGCTGCCAGTTATGCCCCAAAGCCATCGCAGCCAGATGTTCAACTTCAGAGGAGGGAGAGAAAACCGATGAGGAAAAACAATGTGTTAGTAAGTGTGGGAGTTACTCTGCAGCTCCCTTATTGTCACCGCTGCCATTCAAACCTCAGACTCTGAGCGCCGCACCAGCGTCTCTGGACGTTTTGTCAATTGTGAGGAATTTCTGCTGCACTTAATGACACAAAGTGTGACTCAAAAGAGCAGAGCTGGAACAAAGAGGAAGGGTGGATCCGCACTTATTCACATGTGGCTTTGTCCTAACCCTTAGCTTTAAAGGTAAAATCCACCCTGAGGGGCCGTTCAGATGGAAAAGTGCCGCTAGGAAGGAACGCTTTGAACTTCCTGCATGTCAATGAAAGGATACGACTGAATTCACGAAGCAGGAAGATGCTTCATTTTGTTGCGTAACGCAGTGTGTGGAAAATCACCTGTCAAGCTGCAACAAGCAGCCAATGAATGGCGACCGGGGGGGGTGACGGTTCTTCTCTGAGTACCTGACAGTCAAACGCTCACATCTTCCTCATCCTCACGTCTGCCTCTCCCGGGTACACGGCCCCTGTCGAAGCCGGGTGTGTCTCACATGACGCTCTGAATCACTCTCTCTCTGCTCAGTTTTTCTGGCCTTTGTTTTCCGGGCATGAGTCACTAAATGTAAAGTTATCCACGACATTTGGGATATTTTTAGTGCTGCTGCGATGGAGTGAGATGGCAGAAAATCAACAGTCTAAAACGTCAAGAGTAAAGGTCAGACGCTGGAGTCAGTCCCTCAAAACCAAAGAGCAAAGGCTGTATTTCAAACTTAACATTTGGCTCTGACGTCCGACTCTCACTCAGGGAGAAATACACTTCAGAGGAGGCTGAGACACAATTTATACACTAATGACAGCATCAGTGAGCCTGTGAGCAGCAAAGAGACACCAGCTACAGACTAACAGTGAGCAGTATCATGTACGACTTGACCCGCTGGAGGTCAGTCACACCGCCACTTTAAAGGACCAATTAAAGTTCCCAGAGAGAAGATGTTTTTCCAGGGACTTTATTTTTTCTTATTTTTCCAACGTGTTCTGAAGCGATTCTTTAAACCATAATCCTCAATTAATCTTCTCCAGCTGTGAGCAGCTTCTCAGTTTCCTTTATGCAGTGTGTTGTGGAGCAATAATGTCCATCAGAAACACACCAGAAACCAATTTGACTCAGCCTACACACTGACATGTTTGAGTATACTTGATTTAATCACTTCGTTAGCATGTAGAAAGGAATTAGGACGCAGCTATTCTGTCGTTGGAACGTGTGGGGGTGACGTTCAGAGACGTTTGTGACAAAATGATTGTTTTATCTTTAGTAACATTTGAGTGTCTCGTCGTTTTGACACTCAGTATAGTAGATATATTAATTTTAAAGGGGACCTATGATGCTTCTCCTTACTTCCTTTCACATAATATATGAATAGGTTTTATTAAGCAAAAACTGTTCTGAATAATTTGTTTCCACTCTCACTCTGAAGTCCTCAAAATCCAGCCCCTGGTCAGTGACTTCCAGCGTCAGACTCTGACAAATAAAGCAGTCCTGTCACATCGGCATGACGCCGTGTCAATTTACGCTCTTTACATGTATTCTGTCTTTTCAAAATACACTTCTGTTTTCACAGGAAATGTTCATTGGATGCACTTTAAAAAAAAAAAAAAAAAAAAACTTAAGTTGGTAAAAGACTGCATATACATGTTTATTTCATCATGCAATAAATGCATGTGGTTTGGTTTAAAAAACAAAACAAAACATCATGGTTTGGCTCAACATTCATACAGGAAGTGAACACAGCACCCAGGGTTGAAAGTCTGTGATGTTGGACCCGTCCACCGCCGCTCCCTCCCGCCCTATATGCACTTTGCAGGTCAGTAAATTCTGTTGTTGTCTAGTGGTGTTTCAAACTGACGCTGCCTCAATCCCTTCTTACTCCAAAGTCGTCGAAATCCAGGCCTAGTCCACACGGACCCGGTACTACTGAAACCAGGGTGAAGTTTTTGGAAGGCTCTGGTGCCAGCGGTTGCGTGTAGACAAGATAACCGCGGTATTTTATCAGCTGTCTCCATTGTTTGATGTCAGAGCGACGGTAAATAGCTAGTGAAATGGCAGACCAAACAAACATGCTGGTGCTAACTTTATTTGTGAGCATGCTATCTGCTGTCTTTGGATGGCATATCCAGCTGCTCGACCTAACGACCAATGAAGGAGGCTGCTCCTGTTGCTAGCCCCAATTGCACTACCACGACAGCAGCGACGGGCCTGCCAGCGGAGGTTCTGCATCCGGCCAGGTCGGACCTCCGTTGGCAGGCCCGTCGCTGCTGTCGTGGTAGTGTAGTTGGTTGTTCAGGCGCCTCTGCTGTTGAATTAGGTCGCGCTATTTTTGTGGATCGGGTTGTTTTTACTTTCGGCACTGGTTGAAATGGCCTTTCTGTTAGAAGTTACATCGCCACATGGGTCCGTGTGGACTAGGCCTTAGTGCTTACTTTGTGACTTCCGGCGTCAGACACCGACAAAACAAGCCGTCCTTTCACGTTGGCGTGATATGTGGGCAGTCGCTGTTATTGTTTAACAGCGCTCAGCGGTGTCGGGGGAAATGGGGCGGGACAACAACGTCAGGTAAGGTGGTGGAAGTGTGAGTAGGGCAGGTGGGAGGGGTTCACCTGGGACGGTGTTCACTTCCTGAAAGATTATAAAGCCAAACTCTGTTCTTTATTTCTAAACCCAATCGTGTGCTTTTTGTTGAAGGAAAAAAAAACGTAAATTACCGGTGTTCAACGTAGTGCTTTCATTTTGGAAGAGACTGTATGCAAACTGTACATTTCCTGTGAAAACAGAAGAGTATTTTGAAAACAGACAATGCATGTAACAGGCTGTAGGAGCTTTATTTTTTGCTGTGATTTTCCATGGTCCAAAGTGCCCCACACTCCAGAATATGGCCACAAATGCACAGAAATTACACATTTAATTCAAAATGGCTGACTTCCTGCTGGGTTTAGGGTGCGGCTCTACATCTTGGGATGTTACTTTTGCCTACCAAGTTTCATACATGTTGGCGAAACCAGCTTCAGGAGCTGCTTGGTAGAAGTTTTGTCAGGGGCACTACTGCTGATATGTGTGTGCAAGTGAGTTTTTGAGCAGCTTCAGCCCTCAAAATTCATTTAAGAGAATAACAAAAATTCCATCAGTTTCAATATGGCCGTGGGACCGCCTAAATCTGAACCTGAAAGTGAGCATCATAGGTGCCCTTTCATGTTTACTTTAGAAGGCAAACCCCAGATCCTGTTTCAACCCTCTATGTGGAAGACACGCAGGTCATCAGCTCTTAATAACCTCCATCTGAGGACACAGAGTTGACATCTGAAAGGAGGAGGAAGCAGAGCAGCGACTCTATGGAGAAACACTCAGGGGGCAACAAGATGTGAAAGTCCTGCATGTTTTATCCCAGACTAAAGATATCTGAGGATGGATTTTGTCCTTTAAAGTCACAAACCATAGTTTAAAATTTCCACCATGCTTTAAAAACCGAGCAAATCATCGGTTTAAAATGCAAAACAGCAGCGTCGACTAATTTCTGCTGAGGGAAACGAGCCCAGCTGTGTATCCCTGCCACGATTCCGCTGGCTGCACACCTGAGGCTCATTTCAAGCAGGATTGCCACTGATGAAGATAATTAGCCATCGTTTTTTTTTTTTTTTTTTTATTTAGATGTGTGAATCAGTGATTTGAGTGGTTGGACGGGGTGACGAGGCTCCCGGAGGTTTAGCTTTAAGAACGAGCGGCTTTGTTTGTCTACTTGAGGCTCCCTGACATTGTTATCCCTCGCATTTCATCCTCACTTCGAGTAGGCAGGTAATGACACATGCAAGCTGCTTTCTCACAGCTGACAACTTCTCCCCTGGAAAAAGTTTTGTCCTTTAATGAGTTTATTTCTTTGCTTACTTTAACTATATTTCAGAACAACACCTGTAGGGGCAGCACTGCAGGGTGGGGCCGGGGGTACAGAGGCGGGGGGTGACTCTGCATGGGATGAAACGCTGTTGCTAACGGATACGGACCGGGGGCATCCAGTAAAGGGATTGCCGATGAGGAGTAGAAAGAGGGATGGATAGGGGGAGGAGGAGGTGGCGGGGTGGTGGAGGAGCAGGAGGTGGGGAGAGTGAGAGGAGAGAGGTGTGGGGAGAAAGAGGGAGAAGAGGAGGTATGAATGGAGGGGGAGGTGCGACGGAGGCGGGAGGAGGGAGAGGTGATGCTGGATGATGGTGTGACGGAAGGAGAAGGAGGAAGAGGAGGAGAGGGAGGGCGGGAGGAGGAGAGGAGCGTGGAGGGGGATGCACTGCGGAGGGAGGGCGGGAGGAAAACAAGGCCTCTTCTCTGTGTAGAAATCTTTCTCCTTCCTTCTCTCCCTGTCCTCCCTTTCTCTCTCCTTCCTCCTCACCCACTCCTTCTCCCACTCCTCCTGCTTCTCCTTCACCCTCTTCCTCTCCATCTGTTTCTCCTCCTCCTCCTTTCTCTCCCTCTCTGCGTCTCTTTGCTCCACACTCGCGAGCGTGGCGGCTTCCGTCGCGCTACTCTTACGGGCAGCATAAACACAGTGATGACAATCAGTGACACGATTACTGTTCAGATAATCACACTGACCACCGTCAACATCGTCACAGCCGTCTCCAAGTCTCTGATCAATGCTGCTGCAGGTTTTGGGATCAATTGTTGAATCAGAGAGGTTGTTTTTGAGCTGAGTGTGACGCTGAGGTTTGGTTTCATCCTCCTCACCGAGCCCACTTTTGTTCGTCGTATGGATGTGATCACAAACATGACGACATGCGTCACTGGTTTTACAGTTACAGCAGTCGTTAGGCTCTGAGCTCTGACTCTGAGCCGCAGTTTGCCCACAAACATCTGTCGTTTTGTCACTCTGCGTTTGCTCGATTTCACATTGACAGTGGTCAGCGTGTGTGTCACTGCTGCTACAGGTAAAGGAGTCCACAGGTGAGTCCACGTCAGCAGGAGAGCCCTCGTCTTTCTTCATCTTACTACAGCCCAGATTGTCTTTGTCGTAAGGATTGTCACGAGTGGCGTCATGTTTTCCGTCCCTGTTGGAGGTTTCATCACATTCATTGTGGTCACTTGGTGTGTTACAGGTGTCACAGTCACTGAGAGGCTTCTCGGACAAACACTTCCTCTTTCCTTCGCCTCCAGAAGCATCAGAGCTAAACCGGCTGTAGTCATCAGCGTTGTAGTCGCCGCCGTTCCTGTCATCGCAGCGGCAGTAGTTATTCAGCTTGTCAGCGGTGTTACAGCTAAATGTTCCCTCACTGTGATTTGTTTCATGACACAGAGGGTGTTTTGTCCTGCAGAGAAAATGGCAGTTGGTGTTTTTCTCTGTCCTCTTGCCCTCTGGACTGCACAGGAAGTTGTCCACAAGTGTCTCTGTCTCGTTGCTGTTGAGTTTTGTGGGGTCGGCGGTCAGCCCGGCGCAAGCTGCACTTTGCCGTCTCAAAAAAGAGGAGAATCTCCTCGCTTGCCTCCTTCCCCTCCTCCGTTTCTTCCTCGGTGTTTCCCCGGCCTCCGGCGATTCCGTCTTTCTCTTGTCGGCTGTTGCTGCTCTCTTTGACATCGCTTCTTTTGAAATTGCATCAGCGGGGAGGGTCATGCCTGCGCCGGCTGATCTGATTCTCGGCTGTGTTTCTGCTGTTGTGCGGAGCAGCGTGGGGCCGGGCCCGACGCAGGATGGCTGTGTCCTGCAGGTATTGTTTGTCTTTGACTACACGCTGTTCCTCTAAAGGGAGCAGGGACAAGGCTAATCGCTGGATCACATGCTGTTTCCCCATGAGGTGTAGGAACAAGACAAAATTCTGGCCCGCGTGCTGCTTCTCGACAGGGAAAAGAAACACCGCTAATCACTAGGTTACACACGTTTTCTTGAGCGTCCTGAACAGCTCCTATCTCCGTCTTCCTCGGATTCCTTTGCTCCTCGTCTCCGTGCCCTTCCTGCTCCTCTGCTTGTGTATTTTTGTGCATCTCCCCCGTCTCTCTGTCATTCTGAGCGGGGTCGGGCGTAATTGCAGGACAGCGTGGCGTCTCTATAACAGACCCAGGGACGGGGCTAATCACTGAGTTACATGCAGCACCCCTACTGAGGAGCTTTCTGAGCCCGTGGCCCCACCCGGAGGCTGATTGCTGGGATTGATGCTGGCTGGCCTCCCTTTTCACCTGCAGACACAGCTGGTTACACCGATTACACCGATTCACAGGAAGATTACTTAATAGCTCTCCTCTCTTCTCGTCATTTCTACCTGCCCTCTCTCGCTCTGTCTGATCTCCTCTTATCCTTCTCTCTTCTCCCCTCATCCTCTTTTCTCTCCCTCCCACCAGCCGATGCGCCGCAAGATTACTTAATAGCCCTTTTTCTCTCCTCTCCTCTTTTTCAGTGCCCTCTCTTTTCAACCTCTCATCTCCTCTCCCTTCAAACATCTGATTCTCAGAAACGTTGCTTATTATCCTCCTTCCCCTTTCTGAGTCCTTTCTATCTGTCGCTTGTCCTCTTTTCCTCCTCCCCCTCTTCCTCATCCCTCTCCCTACCCCTCCCCTCCTCCTCCTCCTCCTCCTCCTGCCTGGTTTTTGGAGGCCCAGCGTCGGCGCAAGGTGGCATTCCGCGGGAACGGGAACGAATTTTAAAGCGCTTTCATCACGGCAGTCGCAGCAGTCCGGAACTGCGTCGTCGCCGCTACAATGGGCTACAAGTTCCATAGGATTTCCTGCCTGTCCTCCTTCATCCTCTTCTTCCCTTTCATCTATCTTCACCTCCCTTCCTCCCTCCATACCCTCCTGCCTCTGTTGGCAGTCGGCTTGTTTGATCACAGGCGGCTTTATTCTCTCTCTCCCTTCCTCCTGCCCTCCTTTCTTTTCCTCACCCCCTTCCTTGGCCCTGTTATGTGCTCTGAAGTCGTACAGTAGAGGGTTGATGCTGAAGGAGATGGAGGGCGACGTCTTGGTGTACCTGACCATCTCTGACGGCCAGAGGAGAACCCTGCTACCATCTCGGCTCAGGACGCGACAGAACGGCTCTTTGGGACGATTTAGAGGCAAAGACGTTGATTCTTTCGCTCCGTCTGACGCAGAGGAGTTTGACTCTTTGGGCTGCGTTTGGATTGAAGACTCTTTGGTCTCATTTAAAACACCAGAAATTGATTTTTGAGGCTGATTTGTAGCAGGACAAAGCAGATCTTTCAATTCTTGGGTGGGAATTTCCACACTGTCACGGGGTTTGGCCTCACTGTCTTTGCATACTGAATCTTTAGTCACAACTGTGTCAGAAATCTGTCCTGGTATCCTGCTGTTTAAATAAAGATGAGCTCCGGTCCCACTTTCATTGCCTACTTGGGCTCCAGTCCCATTGTCATTACATAAGGAGAGCTGGGCTCCACTCCCACTGATAACAGAGTCCTCAACTCCGATCACATTGCGATTACATAAAGAAACCTGGGCTCCGGTCCCAGAGTGTCCTCCAGTTCCCCTCTCGGTAGACATATTGGCTCCAGCCTCAGAGTGCTGGATTGCAGTTTTAATTTCCACACTGCACTGGTTTCCAGTGTCCCAGTGACCCACACCTACACCGTCCACGTCTGCAGATACAGGAGATTTGAGCTGCTGATCTGCGACTTTCTCCCCCAGATCTTTGGCTCTTTCCTGCGCCGTCACACCCTCTTGTTTCCCCGACACGCCAGAGCCCCGTCCGGCTTGGATGAAGACGGCAGCTGATTGGTGGAGGAGGACGCAGCTCCTTTTGGGCAGCGAGAAGGACACGGGGCGGACTCTGCTGCGGACAGACTGGACGTCTGCTCCACACACTGCTCTGCTACTGTTGATGCTGATGTCGGTAGTGGTAATGGCAGGTGCGGCGGGGGTGGCAGTGTTTTTGCTGAAGTTGGTCACGGCGGTTTTGTTGAAGATGGAGCCATTAGCTGTGGTGTTCGTGGCAGTTGTTGGGATGTTATTGGGCGTAATGGGGCTGCTTAAATAATTATGAGCCCAGGAGAGCTTGTTAAAGTGGCTGGTTTTGGTCGAAGTGTTTTTGTTATCAGTGTTCATGTTGTTGGTGCTGCTCAGGTCGCTGTAGTCCATCTGGGCCGTGTTGAGGATGCAGGATTGTGCAGCAGCAGCAGCAGCAGCTGTAGAGCTGTTGGTGTCCACTGGGTCGTACGCCCACTGTGTGTTGCTGAGGAATCTGGTTTCCAGCGCAGGGTCCAGGGGAAGGAAGGGCTGGATCAGCGGGGTTTGAGGCTCTGGATGGAGAGAAGAGCAGAAGGGATTAGAGCAGCTGACACTGGTTACATTTACATGCACAACATAACAGGATTATCTGCCTAACCTGACTATAAAGAAAGGAGTAGGAAGGGATACATGCACGAGAATAGCGTTCATTTTTAAGACTTCCCATACAGTAAGCTCCTTATGCATTTATTCAGCATCCTGGCTCCTCACCATTACTCTTTTGTTGCTTTTAACACATCTGAATGTGATTAATGGGTGTGGGATGGACTTAAGGAAAAACATAAGCACAGAGATGAATGTGTGGCTCACTTAGAAATGGAAAAAAAAATAAGATTAAGGGTTTTATTCCAACATGTAATATCGTTTTTTTTGTATATCCACTTAGCAGCACAGCATGCTGGCAGACATTCATCTGTCTATACATCAGCTTGGCAGATGATTCACGCAAATTATTTCTTGAGTGAAGGTTTTTAGGATGAGTCATAACGTTAAAAGTAATCCATAATGTGCCTTCCACTCACACCTTTTGTTAAACATTCGCGTTTCCGAAGGGAAGCCTTCAAATGAGTTATTACTCTTCCAACACCGAATGTGAAAATACATTTAGCACTTGGAGAGGGTCGACTTTAAATGCAGTTGTCGAACTTTTCCGTGGTTTCAACTTTCAAATGAGAAAAGCAAACTTCAGTGGATATGCACCTGACGTATTTTCAGGAAAGACAGGGTGACAATTGATTGTCTCTTTGAAACCACAGGGATGCTGCTGCCAGATTTAAAGTTCATGCTTTCCTCACTTTTAAAAAATGAATCTTGCACCCTAAAATCCACTTGAGATGGACTGAGGGAGCCGATATCACCTCCTGATTCAGAACAAATTCACACTGAGTGACACATTTAACGGTAAAATATTACTCCAGCCTTATTCTTAATGTTCAGCCTTCGTTCAGAGTGTTTTAAAAAGCCTCGATTCAACTTCTTGATCGTTTTGAAGGCTGAAGTTTGTGGTGCTGTTGAACGTTTGCATGTCTGATGCTTGGTCTCATCCCACCTTGTCAAATATCACCGCTGCTCAGTGGACATTCATGTTTACATATGACACACTAAATATCCTCCTGTGTCTGTTGTTGATGTTTATTAACACCTGCTAGATGCATTGTGTCTTTTCAACCTGGTCTCACTCCGAAGTCGTCAAAAAAAAAAAAACAGCACTTCCTCACTGACTTCTGGCATTAGACACCGAGGTCAAAAAGCCGTCCTTTCATGTCGGCATGATTTGTGGCCAGTCGCTGTTACTGCTCAACAGCGCCTGGCAGCATCAGGGGAAACGTGGCAGGACAACAACAAAAGTTAAATTTGCACTGTTTAAATGAAGACAATATGTGCTGAATGTATTAAAATGTTACGTTTACAGAAGATGTAGCTTACATGTTGTTTTACAGTCACATTGTCTGGTTTGAGAGCTACAGTATTCACTCAGCAACATTATTGGAATGTTTTGAAACTAATTTAATAAAACTAAAGAAGAGAACTATAAAAAACATTTGCAGCTATTTTTGTAATATTCAGTATGATTATTATAGCAAGTGACTACATGACTTATGTTTTGGAAGGTAGTAATTAAAAAAAAAAAAATCTCCTTTTGTCATTTGACGCAATTTCCCGCAAAAAAAGAATCACAAAAAAGCCACAACTTTTATCGCAATTTTGACAAAATTGGCCGCAAATTCATGTTTTCTTTGTCGCGAGATCCTGCAGGGACTAAAAATTGTCAATTCACAGTATTGTACCGACACTGTGCTTTTATTTTGAAAGAGACTGTATGTCTCGTCACATGTCCACGTTTCGTCAGAGACTGTCCACGTCCACATGTGGCGTCCAAGGTACCCTGGGTGTGTTGGTTGTTGACGTTCTGGGACGCCGTGTCAACTTCAGCCTGTTACATGCATTGTCTGTTTTCAAAATACACTTCTGTTTTCACAGGAAATGCACAGTTTGATACAGTCTCTTTCAAAATAGAAGCACTTGGTTGGTACAACACCACCAATTTATGTTTTTTTTTTCTTCAACAACACACACGTGGTTGGTTTAGAAGAAAGAACAGGGTTTGGCTTTACAGTCTTACAGGAAGTGAACACCGGCCTCCTGGGTGAAAGTCAGTGGTTGTTGGATCTGTCCCTCCACCTGCTGCACTCGGACCTACGCTGCCTTTACTTTCACTGTTGTCCCGCCACACAGGTGCTGTTAAACAATACTGGCGACTGGCTTTGTGTCTAATCTGACCTTATCTATCTGACATTCTAACACGACATGAAAGGACGGCCTTTTTTGACCAAGTGGCGTTTTTTGTCAACTTCAGAGGGAGACCGGGTTGGACCGTCAGCTGTCGGTCAGTGTTGGACTGTCTGTGAGCGTCAGTCGTCCGAGTCTTTGCTGTGTGTCCCCACAGGGTTTGACTTTGTTCGCCCTTGTTGGCAACCTTGTCCCAAGTCAAGACTGATGAGGCCCAAGTCCTAAACTTTGAGTTTCAAGTCCTAAACAAGTCATAATGCTCTTCACCAAATGTGACAATCAAGTAATACTAAATTACATTTACAAAAATCATCACTGCTTTTAAAAGTTGGCGATTTGTTGAAGGTTGTTCACTCTTTAATGTTCGACCTGCACATTTCTCATTTTATGGAACGTAGTTTTTGGACATGAACATTTAAATGTTGATTCAGCAAAAAAAGGAACTAAATTAACTTGATTTGTGACTTGAGTCTGAACCGAGTCGAGGTCGTGTGTGTCCACACCTCTGGTGTTCGTCTCATCCTCTCATGTCTCTCACTGACTGCAGACCAGCTGCATGTCTGTGTGCAGCACTTGACACTTCAGCAGAGCGGCTTATATAATTTTGGGTGGTGTGACTCGACTAATACGATACGCCTCCTTTATTCTCCAACTCTGTATTAACCCAAAGGTCACCGCTGTCAGGACGGTTTGCACGTGGTCAGCAGCAGGAATCTGTGCGACAAAGTTCACCAACGTTGACCTCTATTGAAATGGTTTCCAGTCTGAGGGTGTACTGGTGTGACTGAGCCCCTGGAGCACTTTCCCATTGAGCGTATAATTGCCTGGTGCATGTTGCGTGTCACTTCCTCCCCTCACGTCACCTCCGATCCCTGTGCGGTTTATGTCTTACAGGCTGCAAAGATCTCAGAGCTTTGTGCTGTCGATGTTTCAGCAGCACTGCAGCACTCTGTTCAATTCCTGAGTATGAAGAGTGATATCTTCATCACCAAAACCAAACACACACTCATCAAGTATTAAAGCAGACGAGCTCGTGCCTTTCATGCAGATCAGAGTTCTTACTTGTTCCCAGCGTGGAGCCGCTCGTGTGGACGTCGCTCCAGTCCTGCACAAAGTCTGGTCCCGTTGATTCGCTGGCTCGACCGCTACCGTGGTGGACCGGAACATGGGACCAGAACCTGGAGCGCTGAGGAGAGGAGAGGAGAGGAGAGGAGAGGAGTTAAAAGATGAGGACCGGATGTAAGGAAAGAGGGGAGGAAGACAAAAGAGAAGTGAGGAGGAAAGGACACAAATAAAAAGGAGGGAACAAGGAAAAAGATGATGATGATGATCATGAGAAGAGGAGAGAAGGAGACAAGTGATGAAAATGAGAGGAGAGTAAAAAAGAAAAAGGATGGAAAGGAAGGAGATGAGAGGATGAGCAGGAACAAATGAAAAAGGGAGGAGGGGAGGTAAGCAACAGAAAGAAATAAAAAGGAGAAGAGGAGAGGAGGGCAACGGGAAAGTGAGGACGACAGGAATCCAGAAAAGAAAGGAGGAGGAGGACAAGGATGATGAGGAGAGGAGGACATAAGGAAACAAGTGAGGATGTAAGGAAGGTCAAGGAGAAAAGGATGAGAAAAAAGGAATGAAATAATGGAAAGAAATAAAAAGGAAGGGAGGAGGAAAAAGATGACGATTAGAGGAGGAAAGAAGGAGACAAGTGGAGAGAAGGAGAGAAAAGGAGGAGATGAGGGAAAGAGGAGAGGAGAAGAGTAAATGAAAGGGAAGGATGAATAGCGGAGCGAGAGACAATAGTAAAGGAAAAAAGAGGAGAGGAAAAGGAAGAGTGAAATGGAACAAAGGAGGAGATAAGAGGACATGAAGGAAACAAATGAAAAAGGGAGAAAGTGGAGGAAGGAATAAATGAAGGACAGAATGAGGAAAGAGGGGAGGAGAAAGGTGAATGACAGAAAATCATAAAAGGTAAGGGAGGAGAGGAGAGGATGAACAGGAGTAGATACAAAAAGGAGGAGAGGATGTAGGAATGAGAGGGAAGAAGGGAGGAAAAGGGGAGGAGACGACAAAAGGAAGGGAATACAGGAGTAGGAGACGAGGAAAAGGAGGATGAGAGGAATGGAATAAAGGAGGGGAAAAGAGGAGGTGAAAGGAAACAAATGAAAAGGGGAGAAAGGGAGGAAAAGCATGAAGAGGAGAGGATGAAGAGTGGAGTGAGAGATGACAAACGAAAAGTAGAGGAGAGGATGATAAGTAAAGAAACAAAAGAGGAGAGGAAAGTAAGACGAGGAGAGGAGAGGAGGAGACAGGCGATGAGGAGGGCGAGAGGAGCTGAAATCCAGCTGAAAATCAATTAGCTCATGCCTCTCGTCTCCTCCTTTGTGCCAGGAGCCAAACTGCATTGTTGCAGATCTGAAAATGGCAGTGACAGCCGATACTGATACACGACTGTGTGTGTGCAGCGAGTGGGTTCAGCCGCACGACGTGATTGGTCAGAAACACTTTAGAGCTGATTATCCCCATTAAGCACAGCGAGATGAATTTTATTGGTTGCTGTGCCAACGCTGGTTGTAACCAGGGAGCGAGCGATCTCTCTTCTCCTCCTGTGTTTATTTTTACTCGTGATAAAAACATGTCGCTACATGAGGAGTTTTAAATACGCGCAGGCCTCAACGGTCAACATTTAAATTCCAACTGTGATGCGCAGGATTTACACGCCGTGGATGTTTGATGGTGTCTGCAGGGACTATTTTCTGGCGGAGAACTACGTTCTTTGTTTGCGTGGGCGTCCTCAGGTTGTGACTCGCAGCTCCGAGCTTCGAATTTTGCATTCATGTGCTATCGTATATATTTTGAGAAAACAAATTGTCAGTTTTGGTGTCGAGCCAGATGAACTCTCCTCATATCGAGTTTCCAGAGAGAAGCAGCCAAATCCACATCATCTGTTCGCAGACCTCCGTGTTTGTTTATCGTTTGTCTTACAGGTTTTTGCTTTTAAGACAAACAGCACGCGAGGGCGCCTCTGTTTGGCAGCACACTTAAAAAAACTCCCAGATGTTGGAGCTTCCCACCGACACACACACACACACACACACACACACACACACACACACACACACACACACACACACACACGCAGAGAAATGGAGACTCTTCAGAAACATTAACACACAGCTGTTAAAGTGACTCTGACAAACATAAACACAGCAGGAACAGACTATAATTCACTGCATTTAAACGACAGCAACACAAACGACTTAAAATTCATAAACCCTCCTAACAAAAGGTGTTCTGACATTTTGGCACAGCTGTAAAGAGAAAAACGTGGCTGGGTTCCACTTAGCTGCCTCACTTTCAGGGTCCTGGGGCCCCGATGATGCATGAAACTCTGTGTAGATTAAAACTGTGTACGCACAACGACAGAAAATATACATATGCATTAAGCTGCACAGACGCCTGGTTCTGTTTTATAAATCTCGGTCTGGTGTTAATTTCGTTGACATTAACTGTGACAAAAACTTGTGACGAAAATGAGACGATGACGAGCTAGAAATAGATCCTGATGAGCAGAACTAAGATGACATCTATGTTTCATTTTCAATGACGAGACGGAAATGTGAGCGGTGGACTATCTGACCTTGAAAGCTGTGAACGGCTGTGCTTGTTATTATCTTCTAGCTCGGTTTGTTAGTTGCAGCGGTGGCTGTTAGCAGTTAGCTCCATTGTTGGCTGCTGGACGGCAGCAGAGCAAGCAGCCACCGGACAGTTATTCATCCTTAAAAACATTTTTATTTTATTTCAGGCAAAATCGTCAACTTTTTACTGACTTCAGAGGCACATTACTCTGTCTCTGTATCACCTAGAGTGTTTCTGACTGTCACAAGAAACCTCAGGGAGTTTTCTTTCTGGTAAGACCTCATACATGCATGTAGTCAGAGCAGTTCAGAAGCTACAGTCATTTTAATTTGAGTATGTCATTTTAGGAGTTTTTGCTACAGAATGGGGGTGGAGTGCAGGACCAATATAAGCTTTCAGTGGTCCAGTTTCACAAGACACCACTATCTTCAGGCTAGCTTAAACAATGAGTGTGCAACAGCCTCTTAGAGACAGTTATTTTAGCCTCAAATTAGTTTTGATCGGGAGGGTCACTAGGGGGCCAGCAATCGTAGCTGGACAGCATGTCCGCCCCTTAAATGTAGAAACGTCTATTAGCATTTTGATAGCTGTGCTCGCTCAACACAGTCACGGACTTTTAATGAGGTAAGACGTGCAATGTGTTGTAGGTGTGTTGGTTGTTTACGTTCTGGCATGCCAAATTTTTTTCCTTCAACAACACACACGTGGTTGGGGCTTGGACGACTCGCATTTCCCCTGACTCCATTAAACAATAACGACAACCAGTCGCGCATCATGCGGACGTGAACGTACAGCTTTTCTCATTGTTGTCTGACGCTGGAAGTCACTGACAAAGCGCCAGATTTCAACGGGAGTGAGACAGGTCAGCTCGCTCCGCCATTCAGCTGACCTGTCAATAAAATATCTTGGCAAAGAGGAAATGCAGTTTCAACTGATTGTGTGTTATTGCTAAGTTCTCCAACAGAGCGGCGGTCTTTAGACACGGCCGTACCACTAATTCATCAAGTGTCTGCGAATCACTGCTGCAGTAAAATCATAAACATCATTATATTTACCATCAGGAGGATGATCTGTGATTCATGAACAGATTTATAAAGTGCTTCGCAATTCAGGATATGATTAAATAATTAATGTGGGAACTATTTTCTGTCGACCAAACTACACCTGTCGTGCGGACTGTCCCTTTAAATTCTGTAACTTCTGTAGAGTATGTTTATCATATTCAACATCTTATCAACAGGAACTGACAGAAACTACTTTCCGTTGATTACTTTTTAAATTATTACTTTTACATCGACACAGTGCACACGTCACACGTCACATGTCACTCACCACTCCCCCGTCCTCCTCTCTCCATGCTTATGGAGCCTCCTCAGCGCTCTCTCCTCTCTCTTCTCCTCCCTGCGTCTCCTCTGCCTCCTGCAGGCCAGCGCTCTGTAGAACTCCCTCTGTTTCAGCTCCTTCAGGCGCTGCAGGAAAAAAAGCACATGGATTATGATTATTACAGTTTTTTCCCTGAATGCTTAAAACACCAACAGAGATTCTTAAAGCGCCGTCTCTGAAACTATTAACACTTGTAGCCTGTGTGTTCATGCCAGACTGAATGCACACTCTCTGCTTTACACAACACTTTCCTTTCAGCACTATGACCAGGCCACAGGTAGATATTTGGTTTGGTTTGCACATTTGGAGACTGTAGTCATCCTGCTGAGTGAGGACGCCGTTAAACAATAAAAACAACAAACTGTGTATCATGCTGACATGAAAGGCTTTTTTCATCTGTGTCTGACGCTGGGAATCACCGACCAAGTGCTGGTTTCGATGACTTTGGAGTGAGACCAGTTTGGAATCATCGCCCTGACCAGTGAGGTTAGGTTTAGAAAAAGAATCATGGTTGAGGGTCGTCACATTCGTACTTATGCCGGGCTCACACTGCACGTTCCGACAGTCACTATGTCAGATTAAGTGATTGTGGAGTCATACAATCGTGTCGTGACTTGGCCGACAGACATGACACACTACACGTTGGTCCACGACCAATCATCCCTGGTCGTCTTTCACGACGTCATCAGATTATTCTTGTCCTATTTTTTTATTATTATTATTATGTCAGTCACTGTGTCTGTTCATGTCGCAGCTGAACTGTTCTAGTAGCGTAAAAAGTGTCACCAGATGGGCGGAGCTACATTTGAAGTACCGTACGCAAACTATGCAAGTCACTGAATCCTCCACAAGTTCCTACAAATGTTTCAGAATAAAAGCCTCTTTAGAAAATGACAATGGGATTCTCAGCTGAAGTTATAAAGGGCTTTTAATTTGAAACGGATTCAGGAAGTGTTGCGTGATGCATTGAATTTAACAGGACAAACAGGAGCCGATTAAAGGTAAAAAATATAAACATACAGAGGGAATTATAAATAAATGTCCATTTCTAATGTAGTCTAATCAGGCTGTGCTGAGTAAAGGCTCAGACACTATCCGTGAGTTTGATTCCTTTATATCCTTCATTATGAAGAAAGAACATTCTTTGCTAGCTTGATGCTAATGGCAGCACTCAGCGGGTTGATAAAGTGCCTCTGCTGTTTCCTTTTGACTCTGTGTGCTAACGTCCCTACAGGAAATATCTAAAAGGCTGGGCTGTTGTTGTCGTACAGTTTCCACGGCAGCAGATCGCTCTGTTCCTATTGGTCAGAGTGACGGCTGTGACGGGAGAAGTCGTGGAAGACAAATAGAAAATCAAATGTGCTAGACTTTCTGTCGCTTGGTTGCGGTTGTGGTATACTATGACGCACTACACGAGAAAAAATGAGGGATTATTGTGTACGACACTTTGTCATTCACGATCTGAGCCAACACTGCACGACGCTGTGTCAGGCTATAATCGGGCTGAACCCAACATTAGAGTAAAGTGCGGACATGACATCATGTACATAACTCAGAATATCTCAACACTGAAATTTGGTTTGACACAAGACACAAACAGCGATCAGCTGGGTCAAAGTCCTGCCTTTGTTTGAACCTCTCACCACCTGGACCGCCTCACTGTGTGGACTCTGTCTTTATACTGCACCACCTGACTTCCTGTTTCGCTCATGTCATATATAAATGAGTAAATGAGAAAGGGAGGAAGGAGGAAGGCAGGATGGCCTGCGTTACGTAGGTCATGTGATCACAGCCTCCTGGCTCAGGGTTACGGGGTTATACACCGATTATAGTGCAGTGCTTTTTGTACGTATGAGAACAAAGAGTGAATGAAAACAGCCTGATTTATCACAAACGTCATCGTCTGTCTTTCATCAGTTCATCCATGAGCTCACATGTATTGTATGAAACATTTCAAGAAGTCAAGTTTTGGCTGTGACAGTCGCTCAGTGTTGATTTAGCTCTGCTGATGTTTCAGGTTTGTGTTGTGTTGGCTTTCAGTGTGTTGTGAGGATGTCTTGTTATTTTCCCTGTCCACCCCTCACAGTGTACGACACCTTCTAAGAAACGCTCAGGCTCCACTGAAAGCTTCTCTTCATGTGTCTCCCTGCATGTCTCTCTCTTTGTCTCTCTGTGTTTGTACCTGTCTGTCTGTCCGTCTGTCTCTCCGTGTTTTATCTCTCCGTCTATTTTGGTCTGTTTATCTATTTGTCGGTTCCTCTGCTCGCCTTGCTGTCTGTCTGTCTGTCGTCATCTGTCTGTCTATGATATGAACCCACCGCTACATTATTATTATTATTATTTGTCACACACACACACACACACACAGTATCAGTATCTCCGGCTTGCAGACAGAGCTCAGTAAGTGAATTAAGCTGGTCTGGACTGTACTAAAGCTGACACTGGCTGACTTAGTAAGCACACACAAAGACGTGACACACACACACACACACAGTAGATAAAGAATTGCAGAGGCGGACAGACACACTCGCACACATGCACAAACATTAAACGCTGTGTGATCAACGTATTTTAAAAAAAAAAAAAAACACCTCTTAATCCTTCCTGTCAAAATCAAACTCAAATCAATAAAACTAACGTCACTATTTCTACTACGAGCACGATTCTCTGTGTGATCGTTAAGACACAATCTTAACTATCACTGTCTTACACTAAACTACAATTTTGCCAAACTCTTCACACTACCAGAAAAACCAAACGGGCTAAAACATTTTACATCTTCAGCAAAACTCTTCAAACTCTTTTGGAAATTGTGTTTTGGCATCAGTACAGTACACACACATTATCATTTGAATACGCACACAAAGCACCAACTACACACTGATGGTATAAATGAACTAGAAATCCCTGTACTTCTGTACTTCTCGACCAACGGCTGATTAGCTTTGCCTTAAACCCGCCTACACTGGAATTGCTGTTCCCGAATTGTCGCCTCCGAACACACTACATTACCAATCTACATCACAGTACTACGCACCAATAAGCTGCTCTCTGTGTTTCTGGTACTTCTCTGTTATATGTAACACACGTGCCGTACCTATGGCAACGCCGTCACGTGGTCTGGATATCCGCCCATTTCTATTACAAAACGAAAGGCGAATGTCTCCAGACTCCCATTCTGCAGTAAGGGAGGCTGGTCACGCGAGACTACGGATGCACAAGTTGGGTGAGATGGGTGGTGGATGGGTCCAACAACCACTGCCTTTCACCTGAGAGGCTGGTGTTCACTTCCTGTAAGATTGTAAAGCCAAACTAAGTTCTTTGTTTTCCTGCACCCAACCACGTCTATTTGAGGTGTTGTGCTGAGGTAGTGCTTTTATTTTGAAAGAGACTGTATCAAACTGTACATTTCCTGTGAAAACAGAAGTGTATTTTGAAAACAACAATGCATGTAACAGGCTGAAGTTGACACGGCGTCCCAGAACGTCAACAACCAACACACCCAGGGTACCTTGGACGCCACATGTGGACGTGGAGAGTCCATGACCAAACGTGGACATGTGACGAGGTCACAGTGAGGATGATGTTGCTCAAATTACGAAGCCCCGTTAATCTGGAAAATGTCCTATTGAACCAAAAGCCCATTTCTCAGAGCCTGTTATCCCAAAAACAAGTGCTTATTGCTCTGAAGTCTAATTTTTCTGGAAAAAAAAAAAACCCCAACAAAACAAAACAAAACACTCTCTGCAGTTTGACAACCCAAATGCAAGAAAACTGTTTAACGTTTTGTTTTGTTTGTATGTTTCTCTAAACCTCAGGTATGCTACATTCGTACAGTATCTTGTAGTCGCTGTGATTAACACACGGTTATGTGTAGGCACAGAAAACATTTGGTTATGGCTCGGAAAAGATCATAATTTAGCTTAAAACACCCACATTTGAAAAAGCAGGCACGCAGCGGTGACAAAATACCGCTGATTAAAAACACACCGCGAAGGGTCGGTAAAAAAAACATGATGGAACGAACAATGCCAACATTTCCTCTGGTGACTTGGTCTTAAACCACAACAATAACTTTACTCTGAAGAATAGAAATGTGGTTTCCTACAAAACAGACAGAAGCCAGACTTCTTACATGTTAATTTTTGTCTAAACACCAGCAGCCATGTAAGAAGTTTGCAACAACAAAATAGTCAAACATAATGCTGATGATGATTCCGCTGAAAAATATAGGTTTTCATCACATTGGACAAATAAATAGATTAATGTAAAATGTATTTAATTGAGGTTGTGGAAGCTGATGTGTTCATTTAACCAAAGACAAACCAAAACCATGTCTAATAATTGATCTGAGAAAATATCAAACATAATGACGCATGACCTTTTGTGAAGGTCTTTAAATGTCATTCTACATGTTCCTCTGGTGTTTTACAGCGACAAGGCCTCTGAGAATAATTAATTTACCACATGACGCAGTGGCCAAGCTGATAACATGAATACACGACAGTCTGAAGGTGAACTTATGGAGTATCAATGTGGAAGTTATTTCTTTCCTGTATCCCAACGTTGAGCTCACATCCACACACCAGACACATGCATGCAGCATAAACCTGCACAAAGAGATGTAAGACAGCAGAATAATCACTAAATATCTCTTGCTGGGGTTATAAAGTAAACCTCACAGTCTCAATTTAAACAATATTTATAGTTTGACTGCAGACAATAGGCAGCTCATCCTCTCCATCCCATACAGCTACAATAAACACAGTGTAAATGTATTCCCTTGAATATTAGATTCTATATTGTGTCTTCAGCAGCACTGACTTATTATTTTGTTTGTTCAGATTCTGCATATTTCAAATGTGAAATATCAGCGAGTGTGTGGACAGATTATGAGAGAGTGGCCTCCTGGACACAAAAAGACCCTCCCTCCTACGTAGCAAATAAAAACTGCTTTACGAATTATAATGTTGTAGCATTTGTGCAGAATCTACTGTGCAGCTGATTTGTGTTGGAATAATTACACAGATATATGATGAAAAATGAATTCAGGATCAGACTTGAGATCTGCAGAGCGCTCGATATTAAAGGATTATTGTTGTTAGAGGCGGCACAGTGGTGCAGTGGTTAGCATTGTTGCCTCACAGCTAGAAGATTACTGGTTCAGGGGAGCCCTTTTGTGTGGGGTTTGCATGTTCTCCCTGTGTCAGCGTGGGTTTCCTCCAGCTGCTCTGACATGCCTGGAGGAAACCCACGCTGACACAGGGAGAACATGTCAGAGCACCTGGAGGAAACCCACGCTGACACGGGGAGAACATGTCAGAGCACCTGGAGGAAACCCACGCTGACACAGGGAGAACATGTCAGAGCACCTGGAGGAAACCCACGCTGACACGGGAGAACATGTCAGAGCACCTGGAGGAAACCCACACTGACACAGGGAGAACATGTCAGAGCACCTGGAGGAAACCCACGCTGACACGGGGAGAACATGTCGGAGCACCTGGAGGAAACCCACGCTGACACAGGGAGAACATGTCGGAGCACCTGGAGGAAACCCACACTGACACGGGGAGAACATGTCAGAGCACCTGGAGGAAACCCACACTGACACAGGGAGAACATGTCAGAGCACCTGGAGGAAACCCACGCTGACACAGGGAGAACATGTCAGAGCACCTGGAGGAAACCCACACTGACACGGGGAGAACATGTCAGAGCACCTGGAGGAAACCCACGCTGACACGGGGAGAACATGTCAGAGCACCTGGAGGAAACCCACACTGACACGGGGAGAACATGTCAGAGCACCTGGAGGAAACCCACGCTGACACAGGGAGAACATGTCGGAGCACCTGGAGGAAACCCACACTGACACGGGGAGAACATGTCAGAGCACCTGGAGGAAACCCACACTGACACAGGGAGAACATGTCAGAGCACCTGGAGGAAACCCACGCTGACACGGGGAGAACATATCAGAGCACCTGGAGGAAACCCACGCTGACACGGGGAGAACATGTCGGAGCACCTGGAGGAAACCCACGCTGACACAGGGAGAACATGTCGGAGCACCTGGAGGAAACCCACGCTGACACAGGGAGAACATGTCGGAGCACCTGGAGGAAACCCACGCTGACACAGGGAGAACATGTCGGAGCACCTGGAGGAAACCCACGCTGACACAGGGAGAACATGTCGGAGCACCTGGAGGAAACCCACGCTGACACAGGGAGAACATGTCGGAGCACCTGGAGGAAACCCACGCTGACACAGGGAGAACATGTCGGAGCACCTGGAGGAAACCCACGCTGACACAGGGAGAACACGTCAGAGCACCTGGAGGAAACCCACGCTGACACAGGGAGAACATGTCAGAGCACCTAGAAAGTGTGATCTGAGTAGGAGAGTTTTTGTGTTTCACCACATGCCACATTACAGATGAAACTTGGTCATTTAGCACACTGAATTTGGGTTGAACAACAGAACAAAGTTATTTCAGAAAAAAAATATGAACAGCAGTCAGCGGTCAAGGATCTCAAGATGCAGCCAAGAGGAGGAAGGGGTCCACTTTGGTGACCTCAGAATTAAATCTCTGCTCTTTGCAGATGATGTAGTTCTGTTGCCTTCATCACACCGTGACCTTCAGCGTGACCTGAGGTGGTTTGCAGTCCAGCGGGAAGCGATCAGGATGAAAGTCAGCACCTCCAAATCTGAGGCCATGTTCCTCTGCCGGAAAAGTGAGTCACTGCCCCAAGCAAAGGTGTTCAAGTATCTCAGGGTCTTGTTCACAAATGAGAGTAGAACGGAGCGTGTGATGGGTCGGTGGTTTGGTGCAGCTTCTGCAGTGATGTGATGTGCTGGACTGTAGTAGTGAAGAAGGAGCTGAGCTGGAATGCGAAGTGTTTGATTTACTGGTCCATCTGCGTCCCAACCCTCAAGACCAGGTGGTGCAACCTGCTCCGAATGTGTAACTCATGGCACAATTCAAACTCTCACTATTGACTACTGTACATATTTTTATAACTGGAGGGTGAAGGACTCTATAGGTTTGTAATTAAAGAGTCAAAGAGACGAGACTTTGTTTAAAAAGGCCAACAGTTCCCACACAGTTCATCTGATGTAAACACTCTCTAAGTAAAGCTGAGTGTCGGCACTTTAACTTCAGAGTCATTGTTTCCTTTCAGATCCAGAGTGCTCACAACAAATGATGAGTCACCTTGCTACTCAGAGATCTCAGTGTAAGAATTATATATTCAATTAGAAAAACACAGCCTCTTTAAGCAGAATAATGCGCGATAAACTGGCTCTTTCTCAAAGTCTACATCCGTCACAGCAGCACATCAAGCGCCTGTGTGACGTCTGACGTCTGCAAACCGCTTCATTTCCAAAAAGAAGATGGGACCGTGACTGACCGTGGACAAAGAGATGGGTAGCTTAGCTCTCTGTGTGTGTGTGTGCGTGTGTGTGTGTGTGTGTGTGTGTGTGTGTGTGTGTGTGTGTGTGTGTGTGTGTGCAGGCTGGAGAATATTACTGTGAGAAAATCCATTTCCTGCAAGTGTTGCAGTCTCCAACAATATGCCCTAAATGCTCTGCATCCCCAAGTAAACCTAATAACTCTGACACACAGCTAACTGTGAAAAATATTATGCCTCTTTCATCGCTTGCAAGTGAACAAATGATAATTGCAGCAAATACATTCCTCCCAGCACCTATAATTTTGTAAACACCCAAACAGCTGCAAGTTCTCCAAGTCACCTTCCTCCACATCCCACTATGGAGGAACAAACTGTTTTTACATCAGACTGAAAACATAAACATGCTGAGAGGAAGCAAGGGAACGTCACAAGGACCTGACAGATCCTTCTGTTTTTTTTACCCAAGCAGGATGCATGATTAATCACCTGTGTTATTTTGTAATCAGCATACAGTATATGCACTATTGATCCTAACCTAGAAAGATGCCCCAGATAACTGTGATTAATATTTTTGTATTGATAGAAGTGTAATAACATCTTGTCTGGAGAGATTAATGAGTTTTATAGATTTGCTTATTTTTAGGATTCAATTAAATCTGCGAGTTCTGGAAAAAGTTCCTTCAAGAACGAAGAATAAAAATTGTCATAACAATCAGCTTTCAGGATTAATAAAATCAGATTTAAAGGGACAGTGTGTGGGATTTATCAGCGTCTATCAGTGAGGATTGCAGATTTTCCTGGTTAGAATTCCTTCAGTGTTCAGGAGGTTTCTACCAGGAGCCGAATTATCAGCAGAGGTCTCCTCCTCACTGGATAAAGTTGTGTAATGTGAAAAATCTATGTTTTTATGATGCTGTTCAGCTCATTGTGGAGGGACTGGTGGCTGATGCAAAAACGTGAAAATGCAAATAGTCAACATCATCCTCACTATGACCTGTACGTAACAATAACGTTACATACATAATTTAAAATATCTCAACGCTGAAATTTGATTTTACACAAAGCACAGACGGCGGTCACCTGGGTCAAAGTCCTGTGTTTGTTTGAGCAACTCACCACCTGGACTGCCTCCCTTTGTGGACTCTGTCAGTCTTTATACTGCGGCACCTGACTTCTGGAGGAGGGGAGGATGGCACCTTGGTACAACACTGTGGATGGACATTTTTTTTCCCCAACAAATGCACGTAGTTACGTTTAACCAACAAAAGGAAAAAAGACCAGTGTTTGGCTCTACAGTCATAGGGGAGGTGAACACCGGCTTCATAGTGAAAGTTGGTTGTTGAACCCATCCACCAGCCCTCCTGCCAGCCCTTCTCAGACTCCAGCTGCAACCGTATCATGCAGATGTGAAAGGGCGGCTTTATTGTTTGGTGTCTGACGCTGAAAGTTTCTCACCAAGCGCCAGGTTTGAACGACTTCAGTGTGAGACTGGGTTGTTGTACCGAGAGCTGAATTATCCACAGAGGTCTCTTCCTCTCCAAAACAAACTGAACCGATGATTTAAACCGATAGAATCACTGAATAAATCAGTTTCATGTTAAAAGCTCAGTTTTTCCGATGCTGTTCAGCTAACTATGGTGGCTGAAGCAAAAACGAGAAATGCCCCTGTCTGGAGCCAGTGTTTAGTTTGTCCACTCTGGGCTACTGTAGAAACATGTCGGTGCAACATGGTGATCTCCGTAGACGAGGACCTGCTTCCTATGCAGATACAAATGTCTTATTCTAAGGTAACAAAAACAGTATGAATCCTTCACACTAGACCTTTAATAAGATGCATAAATTCAAGTAGATTACAGCGGACTGTTCTTATTTTTGCAAACATAACTAAAATATATCAAGCGAGACATTTGAAAACACAGATTGCTTCTTTCTTAAGTAAATTTAGACAAATTAAAAACTCTCTGTCACAATATAATTTGTCATGATTTCTCCTTATATTATGATATGAAATGATGACAAATTGCTGACATCAGTTCAGTAACTTAGTGGAAATAAAACCAAACAGTTTGTTTTTCAGAGTGTTTTTTTTTCTTTCTTTTACTCATCCATCAAATAAACAGCTGAAGTCACAATTCTTAAAAATTATATCAAAGTCCACCATCACCATCGAGCAGGTGATACAGGATGTAACAAGATGTGAACAGCAGTGTAACGTGGCTGTGGGCTACAACTCAAGTCCTGTTTCTTTTACTGATATTTGTTGACATTAGTACAAACTGGGACCATTATAACTGCACTGAATCAGCCATCAGCACTTCCTGTTTGCAGTGTACCCATGTGTGTGCAGGCAAGTATCACGAGATCACTGTGATACTGAGGAAAATGTAAAAACATGATCACCCTCAGGCAGGTTCTGCAGTTATAAAGAGGGATTTATAGATGTTTGTATGAATGACATCAGACTGAATTTAAAACCTAACGAGACATAAACTCAGTCAGTGGATGTTTGCAGTCCTGCTGGTCATAAGAGCCGATATTGTTGTGTGTTTGTGTGATTCTGTTGACCACAGTGTGTGTAACAGAAACCTGAGCAGAGTGCTCGTCGCGGCCCTGGGATGTAATAAATCCACGACCTTGGTCAGGAGGCTTTAAGGTGTTGTGCGGCAGGATGAAGCAGACCTCTGGGTGCCTTGTTAAGGTGCTGTGACTCACCTGTTTGTGGTGGTGGTCGTAGGAGTTGATGTGGTTGTCGTACTGTTGGTGTCTCACGTACTGCTTGTCGCACAGCTCGCAGTAGAGGCTGGAGTCTCCTTCCTCCTGCAGACACAGAGCCAGAGAAGTTAGAACAGGAAATCTCACACATTGTGTTTAGTGTCTTTTGTTGTTGATCTTGAGAATCATTGTACCATTAACATGATGTATGGCTGCTTGTTGAGAACCAGAATCTTTTTCTTAAAGAAGCAGATTTGTTTTAATGTCCTCGACCATCCACAAGTTTCTGCTTCCTGCTGCAAAACGGCGCAGTGGATAAAGGTAAGAAAACAACCTGAGCAGAATCTTACTGACCAGGTAGAAAGGAAACTACAGAGAGGTCGCAGCTAAATGTTCTTTTATGAACCTGAAAACATTGAACTCTGAGGATTTAAGGTGCCGACTGCTTGATCTGGATTTCCTGCCTCTGTAACTGTAACTGCCACGTCACCAGAACGTCTCTTTAGAAACCAAAATATTTTTAAGTCAGCAGTCGGTCCACTCTGCACGCCGTCCACAGGAATATTTTCATGATGCTACTGAATGTCAGTGGTGGCCTCACCCCCCCAACACATCATGACAACGTTATAATTTTTCTTCGCCCAGTTCTCATTTTTCCTGAATAGAGCTTGAACGCCTCACAATGTTAAGGGGGCCCAGAAAAAAAGCCCTGTCTATTATTCACCATCCCTCCCACCCTACTCGGACTTCTGCCTCCTTAACTTTAGTTGTTTTCCTGCCCTGTTTCCACCAATCGCAAATTAAACAATAACCACCTGCTGCGTATCATGCCAGCGTGAAACAGCAGCTTTTTTCATTGGTGTCAAGCGCCGCAAGTCACTGACCAAGCGCCAGTCTTGGACGACTTTGGTGTGAGGACAGGTTGGACAGTCAGCCATCAGTCAATGTTGGGCCACTGGTGAGCATTGTGGCAGTCTGTCCCCACACCGCTGGACCATTTCAGCCCTTGTTGGCTCCTTGATTCAGCTTGAATTGGCACCGGGGACGGTGAAGCCCCTCGGTGAATAAAATCACTCTGATTGGTGGTTCAGCTCAGTGCACAACGAGAGAAATGAAAGTGAGGAAAGTAAACAAAAAGCTAAAGTCAAGAGGGCGTGAGGTCAAAACAAACTTGTTAACAGCAAGTGGCTGTGTTTCATGCCAACAAGAAAGGACGGCTCGTTTTGTTGGCGTCTGACGACAGAAGTCACTGACCAAGCCTTGGATTTAGACTTCGCAGTGAGACATTATCGAGCCATCGTCAATGATGGATGTCTGTCACCTTAGTCTCTGCAATGTATCCCAGCACCGTTGGACCTTTTCAGCCCTTTTTGGCTTTTATAGCTGATTCAGCGTGTTGAATCAGTGTCAGAGAAGGTGGATTCCCTCTGTGAATAAAAACACTCTAACTGGCTCAGCACATGAGAGGAACTAAAGTGAGGAAAGTAAACAATGGTGAAGTCAAGAGGGATTTAGATGAAAACAAACTTGTTTTCATAAAGTAAGATGATCTTTTTCAGCCATTGAGCTCTTCAGCAGAAACGTGTCGTGACCATTTGTCTTACTGAGAGCTGCCTCTCTTTCTAATATGGTATTGCTTGTTGCCAGCCGGTCATCATACTGTTTTCCGGGCGAGCACGTCCAGTGCGTCACCCACCAGCAGGAGCATTTATTGACTCGGTTCAGTGCTGTGCATTCTGGAAGTTGTAGGTTTTCTTGAGCCAAAGTGACACTTCAGCCCTTTACTCTGTTGTGTCTCTCTGCTGCACAGACCGCCCAGTTTCATGAAAGGACCGTCTCTCCAGCAGCGAAACACTTCTGTAGGTGGTGCTGGTTGTTGCTGTGCGTACACTGCACCATCGGCAGTGAGCTGGTAGCTCCACATGCAAACTTCTACAGTCGAGCAGATGAATAAACGGTTTAATCCATTTCTCACTTCCTCACTCTCGTGTGAGTGTAAATCATGACTTCAGACTCTTTTAAGTCGGTCGTAAAGAACAAAACGAAAACAAAAGTGTGTGTGTGTGTGTGTATAAAGTCCCACTGTGTGGGAGGGAGTGGTGAGTTACAGTCGGAGCCGGTATAGGCTGTAAAATGTATTTATGGAGGATGCATATTCATCATACTGGAGCTTTTAATTTGTTACCTGTCGTATGGAGAGTGTGTGTGTGCGAGTGTGTGTGTTCCCATAGAGCCTGTCATGCAGAGTGATGCTGTCTCTATTGCTTCCGATGGCTAATGGGCCCTTCAATCACAACTATTGATCAGCAATCTGAGTGTCTGAGCGAACACACACACACGCACACACGAATACACACACAAACAAACATTTCTGTGAGCCCACGTACATCCAAAGCTTTTAATGCGTTTAATACGGCAGCGAATCTAAAGCCCACACAGACGGTCACAGATGTAGCGATGCAGGATCGTACTTTTAGGCTTCTACACACACACACACACACACACACACACACACACAGACACACACACACACACACACACACACACACCATCCCCATTAATGGAAGATTGATTTATCTTTAAAAGTAGGGAACATTCAATCTGTGGCACGACCTTCAGCGGAGGTCTGGCTGCTGTGTGTGTGTGTGTGTGTGTGTGTGTGTGTGTGTGTGTGTGTGTGTGTCACAGTTTGCATAAGTTGGAAATTTCCAACTTTTTGTGTCTTAAAAAAGAAAAAAAAATCACATTTGGAGAAGCTTCCTGAGCTCCATTAGGGGAGAGACCAGAAAGAGACAAACATGGAGTGAGTCAGCCGCAGAGTGTGACGGAGGACAGACGGAGACAAACACAGAGACAGTGACAGAAGCAGAGGGGAAACACAGACAACCTTGTTTCATCCCTCACGGTCCCAGAACGGCCGCCATCCCCGGCCATTACCGCAGGGATCTCCTCCTTTAGTCAGCATTAGCTCGTCAGACAAGTGATTACTGCAGCTACCATAATCTCATTAAGTAACGAATTTATGTTACATTATTCTATTACAGAACGAAACATTACATTTGCATTATTTAATCAAAGACGGCATTGGTTTGCATTATGTCATTAAAGATGTCGCTGGGTTGCATTAGCCCACTGAAGATGGGCTTTGATGTCCATTAAACATGGCTTGCTGGATAGCTGGGAAATAGCTGCTCAGTAAGGCCAAATTAAAACACATTATAGTTTGGAAGCTTTTTGGTGCACTGCATGGCAACAAAACAGAGGATGTGTTGTCTTGTTGCCATGTGGAATATCTCGTTTTTTCTCCTGCTTTTTTTTTTTCAACTTGAGCCGAGGGAGAGTTTTTTGGAAAGAGTTTAGGAAATTGCCTGACCCATAGTGAGAATGAATTTTTCAAAACCCCGCAGGACAAACTCTCAGATGCCTGGTTGTGAGGCAAAAAATGAACCTCCCTAAAGCCAGTCTGCATCTTGCAAGCTCAGATTTAAGTCTGGAAAACAACTGCTGAGGAGCAGCTCAGGCAGACCGAATCCGAGCTGAGAAACTGTCTCGTCTCTACTTTGTGTTAGAAAATATGAATCTGGCAATTTTTGTTCAAAATGTATTTTAAGTCTGACTCAATAAGTCAATTAATTGCAGCCGTAGATTGTAGAAAATGGAGGATCTAGCTACTGCGACGTCACCCATTGGTGAGAGCTGCCATTTTGATGCAGCTTTAAAGCCTCGAGTTCAGAATTTCAGCCGTCGCCATCTTGGCTTTTTGGAGCCAGAAGGGACCATATTTGAACGAGGAAGTAGAGCCGAGGATGAGCAACACGTCCTCACTGTGACCTCGTCACATGTCCACGTTTGCTCATGGACTTTCCACGTCCACATATGACGTCCAAGGTACAAGGTGCAGTCTCTTTCAAAATAAAAGCACCACGTCAGTACAACAAAAGCTTTAAAGTCATACAGGAAGTGAACACCAGCGTCCCAGGTGATAGTCACCCCTCCTGCCCTGCTCGGACTTTCGCTCTCTTAACTTGCGTTGTTGTCCTGCCACGTTTCCCCTGATGATGATCCCTATGTATCATGCTAATGTAAAAGGACGGCTCGTTCCTTGGTGTCAGATGCCACGGGACGCCTGCTCTACCAGGGGAGATGGTTGGTGCCCCAGACCATGTTCCTTTTTTTTTTTTTTAAACCCAACCACATGCATGTGTTGGCTAAATGTGACCACGTATGTTTGTTGTTGAAGAAAAGAAACGTCTCTTTGTGGTGTTGAACCAACGTAGTAACCTGGAAATCCAGATGCCCCGCCCCTAGCAAATTCGAATTTGCTCTACACGGGGATCTGGCCCACTGAACCACCATCGGACCAATCAGATCAGTCTATCTGACAGAGGCGGGCTCTGGGCGGGCGCAACATGATGAGGACAGCGCTGCACCGTAGGAGTCGAAAAGTAAACAACCAAGATGGCAGATGCTGAAGGACCGTGTCCATTCAGTTTAGCTTTGGAAGAAACGCTAAGCCAACAACACTTATCTTTGTCCTTGAGAGGAACAGCAGCCTGCTCTAGAAGCCTTCACTTCCAGGAAGGACGTTTCTGCCGTTTAGCCTCACTGGTCGGAAAACCAATATGGCTTTTTACAATGAATACATCACCTTGTTTATTGCTCTGATTGACTATCGTGCTATCCAACTCTGTGCAGCGGCATTTAATGTGCCTCAGTCAGTGCCGCCCCTTGGGTAGGAAGGATGTATCGGTGAGGGCCAGACTCAAAATCTTTCTAGATTTGACCCATTTCAGTTTAAGCTAAAACATGACTTTAACATAACCATGACCTAAATCTAACCACACGCTGATCACAGCATTGTTGAAGAGCAAAGTTTCTATGTATCCACTATATCATATCGCACACATGCATCTGTGCTTTGCAGAAATGCATCATGCCAATATTTGTGGTCTCACATTAGTTATTTGTTGAGAGCATAAATAGAGAGATGTGGAGCTTTCCAGATGATGATCAGTACATGTAAGTGTGTGCTCGTAAATCAGCCCTCAAACCTGTCAAACATAAAAACATACAGAAAACATAACGATTAAAAGTTGACTCAAAGCACGAAGGATAAAAGTGACTAAAACTAAAAAGCATTGTCGTCTCCAGACTGAGACTAAATCTGAGCTAGCTGTCAGAGTGAACGCTGATTGTCGATGTCAGACGTCAGACATATCTTGTATTGAATATGAAGTTTTAAGAAATACATTTTGCTTTGTGTTTGTGGAGTTTAATCGGCAGTCACAGTTTGGATGAGGTGCCATATTTCGCTTCAGGTTGAGTTGAAATCAAAGACTAAAGACCTGTGAGTGTTGCTGCAGGTTCAGAGAGCATTCATTTTGATGTCTGAATAAGAAAGGGACGTCAATCATGTGTTGCAGAGCCGACTTCGCATGACATTTGTTCCAAGCGAGTCCATTTCAGCCCATCAGGAACACAATGAGCAAAATGACGGTAAGCAGGCAGACACAAGTGGCAATCTGAAACTTATTAAATGGTAATTTTACTCATAATTTCAACGAGGCAATTTTTGATTTCCAGAGGGCAGAAAAACTTCAAAATAGACTCTGAGAAACAAAAACCCTGACAGTCGTGTTTCTGTCCTCCTGATCTAATCCAAGTTCATTACTCTCCTTTGAGCTCTGGTTTAGTCAGCACCGACTCCTGAGGAAAATATCTGCCTCTTTAGCGGGTGGATGCTCCACTTTCCTCACCAGACGCTTGTTTACATCGGGTCTGTGTCGTTTGATGCAGGCAGTTAGTGAACACTCGGCTTGTCTGATTTTGTTTACTGGAGACGGTGTTCAGCTGGAAGACCAAGACAGCGATCTGAGAGAGGCTAAAATCTGCTCAGAGCTGCAGCGCTGGGTGTTTCTGTCTTGTAGATTAACACCCAATTATCTGAACTGGGTGTTTTTCCTTCTGACTCTGGGAGTAAAGAATGAAGTGTGATGAAAGGAGGAGGGAAGAAAGCATCAAATAATCTACATTTTAGGACGTCTCGCTCAGCCCGCTATCTTGAAATGTATTACTTCTGCTGAAACAAAGCTGTCAACTGTAACTAATTTGATTTTGGATGTCTTATAACCGGCTTGATAAGTTTGAAGTGTGAAGACTTTTTTTCCAGCCTCACGCTCGCCGAGCAGCTCCTGTAAATGACTTTCTTACTGACAGATCTCTTTTCCTCCGTCTCCCTCAGGGTTATGTTCTTTCTCCAAGCTCGTACTTTCTTAACACTAATGACTAACCGCAGCCAGTATGTAGATAGATGTGGGGGTTTTTTTTATCAAGTTTGGGGGTCAAGTGAGGTCATTTTTAATCTTTTGCAATAGAGAGAACACAGACATGGCCTTTATGTTGGTGGCTCTGTGCCCCCGTGGCGTGGCACAGTCATCACTGTGTTTCTTTAAAAACCAAGGACAAGGTCACGACCTTCTCTGAAACCTGCTGTGATAAAAGGAAAGAAAATTAGACCGGCTGAACGGCAAATATCTCTTATTGATCGCAAACGCTGTGTCACCAACAACACAATCACACAATCTGTACGTCGGCGCTGCAGCATGTTCCTCCCAACTCTAAATGTTGCTTCATCAGACTTTCAGTACACTTTGAGCCTTTTTTTAATTGCAGCTTGGCTCAACAGCCTTCAGCATTCAAAACTAGATTAGTGCGCGTGGTGAAAAGTGGCCAGGAAGGTTATTGGCGTGCAGCAGGAAAAACTGACTCAACCTTTGAGAAGCATATGGCGAGGAAAGTTGATGCTGCCTCGGTCTTCGAGGGTGGTGCGAGCCCTCTGGGTTGAATCGCTCCGTGCCAAAATCTAAAAGAATATGGGATTATTTTACCCAGACTGCAGTGTGACTGCTTCATCTGCAGGCAGGAGACATGTCGCCTTTTATCTGCGGCGGAGCGTCACATTTTCCACCGATAATCAACTCTTTATGGGACTGTATGGAGCTGCTGTTGTTTTCTCTGTATATTAAATCCTGTAGTAAGTTTCTGTGTGTTTTATTGTTTTGTTTAATTGGTTTTATTATTGTATATTTTTCATCATAAATTCAGCCGAGAAACAAACAAAGAAATCCCTTCTGGGACAATAAAGGTTTAAATTAAAAGGGAAATGAAGTGAAATGAGTGAATGCGTCTGTGTGAGCACATGCATATACATTATATACTGTGCATATGTGTGTGTGTGTGTGTGGGTGTGTGTGTGTGTGTGTGTGTGTGTGTGTGTGTGTGGTCAGCATCCTCCATAGAATCAGAACAAATGCTTTCCTGTAATTGAAAGGAAAATAAAACAAGTGATTGACCGTCCCCCTGCCGGCTTTTTACCAAATGCACCACTCAACTCTGATAGAGAAAGGAACTGTTATTATATTATATTATATTATATTGTATTATATTATATTATATTATATTATATTATATTATATTATATTATATTATTATATTATATTATATTATATTATATTATATTATATTATATTATATTATATTATATTATATTAGTGGACTGTTCTGGTTTTCTAGGGGGAAATAAGACTTTATTAATTTGCTGTGAAGACATCCAGACGTCCACATTACAGCAGAGCAGCAAACAAAGAAACCAACTGTTGTCTTATCGTTAGTTCAAACTCAAACTCTGTAAATACATATTTAAGGTACGGTATAAAGACGTGATATTCAGGAGGTGCAGGGTTAAAGACGGGTTTGGAATTCACCTGTTGTTCACACGGATCACAGTTTACTTCCTCTACTTATATATATATTTTATTTTTCTGTTAATTATAATGTATTAATATGTAAATAAGTAGATATTTATTTAAAGGCACGTGGGGGTGCATATTCATAAATACTGAAAGACTTTTGTATATTCATATGTTGTATATTTTATATATCCGGTCAGGATGATAAAGATATATTTGGAATATTAATTGTTAGATGTGTTTTTGTCATTGTTATATATTATACACTAAGACAGGTTTTATATTTCATAAGACAGGTACAGTAGATACTGTTATATAGATATGGGTGATTTTGTGTGCCAAAGTTAAATGATAATAAAAATTGTATATTCAGAAAAGTGTAAGGTTTATATGAGCCGACACTTATTGACTTATAGAGAAGAGATGGGATTTAATACGTTTATATTTCCTCCCTCTCCTTTCCAGATGTGTAAATCAAAGTAACTCTACATTAACATTATGCTTTTCATTATTTGTTAATATTACTTTCTGATTTATATATTTGAAATAAATATCCGACCTGTGACCTTCAGCAGCTCCTCTGTCAGGGCTGGATTATATAACAGTGTTATATCAGTGTTGCAGGATTTGCAAACAGACAAACAAACATCATATTACAATTATTTTTGACAGATGTTGCAAGTGAGTCGTGAATTTTGTGTTAATTCAGTTTGACTGAAGAAAAACTAAAAACGATGATGATGTGATTTTTGTTTGTTTCCGTACATCTGGGATGTGATTTATAAGACGGGACGTCCCTTTTAAAGATTATTTTTCTGCTTTATTTGACAGGGAGGAGACGACATGCAGAGAATGGCTTCAGGCGGGATTCAAACCCACGGCTGCTGCAGCAGCGACTCTGTTCATGGGACACTCGTCCTAAACGCTGAGCGACTGGGCGTCAGTCATGATGGTAGGTTGTGACGCAGCTCTGGTCTCAATATTTTCATCGAGGTATTTGGTGAAAAATATTGTGATATCTGATTTTCTCCGGATCGCCCAGCGCTGCACTCTTTGCACAAAGCACAAGTTCTATAAGATGTGAAAAGAAAATCTTCCGTTTGAAAGCAAAGAACAAGTTTCATTAAATCTTCTGTGTGTGGGTTTAACTGGTGAGTACTTTGCAAGGTCTGTTAGTTATCTCTTGTTCATTTACTGGGAATTAGATGTAGGTCAAGAGCAGAGTGACCCTTCCTCCTCTCAGCTGAACAAGGACGTAACTGGAAACTGAAGAGACCACTCGTGGAAATAAAGGATGTTGTTTTTAAAACGAGACGAGCAGATTACGACGTAAGTAACGGACAAGAAAATATTTGGACAGAAAATCCCAGGATTCATCTTTACAGAAAGACAGTTTCTTAAGACGTCTACATCTTATTTATATCTGGTTTGAATGTTCGTATTGTAAGTTGCTTCAGACAAAAGTATCTCTTCAGTAAATGGAACAAAAACAGAGGCTGCTCTCAAGGCTTCCCTCTGCAAGGAGACAAGAGGAGGAATTAAAGTAACTAGAGACACAAATAAGTATTTAGAAGGAATAAGAGATGTGAAATACTTAATTTAAGGGATCAAAATAAACAGACTTAAACAAACACTTTGTAATTTGACAGCAAAAAAATACTAAGAAGGAATGATTCATCAGAAACTCTGCAGTATAGAAATTATATTCAAAGCTCTCCTTCAAGACTGAATATGTCGTCTCAAACCTGGCAACCCGGCTGGCTGCTCTTGTGTTTGCATCCGCAGTTACCTTAATGACCAAACAGGCAACAAGAATTCAGATTCATTATTCAGGTATGTGATTCATGAGAGGATTATTTTCTCACTAATAACAGCTGAAAATATGTAAAGCTTCTTGTGATGGTTGAACATTTTAATTACTGCTGCCAATGAAAACATGGTGAATAATTAAAACGTCAACATGTGAAAAGGCAGCAGGAGAAAAAGCAGCAAAAGAGGGCAGAGCAGTGCGCATTATTTTATGTATTAGTCATCGGTCTGTGGTGATGATAACCTTCTGTTTATCAGTGTGGGTAAATCAGCTTCAGCTGATGGTGAAAGAGCGACACGGGAGAGTTTGGCCGCTGTTCAAGTCTCTGCCTCCGGGGAGCGCTCTCCTGCTCACTCAGCTGTTGGAGTTGCTGCGTTTCAGTTAGCCAAAACAACTTTCCAGTTTGTACGCGCAGGGGACCTCCCGCATCACTTCACATTTCAGGAAATGTTGTCAGACTCAAAGCGTGCTGGTGGAGGCTGAGCTGTGTGCCGAGGGACCGCAGCAAAGCCAGGCAGAGGCTCAGGCTGCTGCCCGGCAGCACTGCAGCTGCAGCTGGAGACTGTAAAGGCCGAGGCCGCTCTGAGACGACTGGATGTGTCTGCGCTCCCGCTGCCCACCGTGCTGCAGCTCGGCTCTGCACCGGTCTGTATTCGTTGGTGAGATCAGGAGCGTGTGTGACGGCAGGGGGCCGGAAATGTTTTGAAGCAAAGTCTGAGGAGCTGCAGAGATTTTATGAGCATCAGAGATGAACTGTTTCTGTGCGTTGACACAACTGCTGAGTGTTAACCTGGTGATTTACGTCCAGACAGAGGTGTAAGGCCGTCACGACGGGCCCCAGTGCACGCTACTGTACGCTGTCACATGATCAGAGGCTTGACATGAAATTATTGATTTGATTTAACAATTGTAATACTTCATTATAGTTTATTTGGAGTTACAAAAAGAGATCCAACTTTAAAACAGACGTATTTCCAAGGTTGCAGTCACATAGTGGGGCCCTTTCTCCACCCAACACATTGTTGAAGGGCCTGCTCTCTATCGGCCCCTCACCTCAGGGGCCCAAATGCAACACACTGCCTGTACTGTCTATATTTACGCCCCTGTGTCGAGGCGTCAAGGTGAAAAGTGCGTCAAATTTGGTTGAAAAGAACTCCTGTTACTCTGGTCCTTTACTCCGTCTATAATAATAACAGTGTCATTTCAGTTGTAAAAAAATAAGTCCAAACTTTCAACATTTTTTTAGACACCACATAAAGTACAATCCTTCTCTACCTTCCTCTCCTCTCCCAAACCCTGCCAACCTCCAGCCTGTCAGTCCGTCACCAGGGCGAAGCACGAGAAGCTGCATCTGCTGCGGCTTTCAGGCGATCAAACACGGTCCACTCTGCAGCTTTTAGATATATTTTGCGCAGTTACACTGGCTGCGGATCATACCCACGTGAAAAAAGACAGCTTTTTTTGCAGGAAGTCACTGCTCAAGTGCAGGTATTCAACGACTAAAGAGTGAGACTGCGTTTCATTGTTGTAACTACAGCTAGTGAATACAGGACGTTTCAGATGGATACCAGATCTCCCAGTTCACACAAACACAGCAGAAGTGCCGACAGATCAGATCAGATCAGATCAAATGGCTTCAGAGCAATACAGCATAAATACAATGCAACACAAACATGACTAAGGTGATTAAAGCTATTCTTACCTTTCTTGCATTTCACACAGCACTTGGAAAACATTTGAACATCCACAACTCCACCTCCCTCCAGCGGCCTCCTCCCCTCCTACATTACATCCTCATTATAGACATTACAGTAGGCTAACGTTAGCCATTAGCAGCTGGATGCCATGTTGTCATATATAACGATATAGCCTGTTACATTAGAGGCAAACTAACAATGCCTGTCCAGCAACTCTGCGACCATCTCGTCCCTTTTTAGGGGGAGATATTACACGAGCGGTTACGTCAGTCGGAGGCCTCCACATGGGGAAGACAGACAGGATGCTCGGCTAATATTGGTCAGAGTTTTCTTCAAACCATATGAGAATGGTGTAATTATGAGTTTTTATCTCTGGTGGAATTCACTTACATGTTAGTGTGCCATCAGCTTATTAATAGCATTTTAAACTAAACAGAGAAAATCGTAAAATTTCCAGAAAGGTCAGTGTTGCTTTAAACTAATTACGACAGAGATAAAGAGTAAAACATGCGCCGTACAAATATGGAGCTAAGTTGGGCTTCGTGTGTGTGTCTCCGGGGTTTTTTCGGACGTAATTGTATTGCAGAGTTTTGCACAGCGGCGACCAGATCTTTGCTCTCAAACCACAAAAACGTGATGGCACAACAGTCTCCTTCAGTACATTATTCTATGCTTTCTTTTGATTTTCACGTTGGCTAGTCATCCTGTTTAATTTGTCTTCTGATTAAATCAGAACCGTTGAAACAAGTTGTAGGAAGCCTCTGCAAGTAACTGGTTGCTGGCAGACACTCTGTGCTGCAATAAAATGGTTAATCAGCAGTGCCGTGCACTGTAGAGTCGATGTGCTGCTGGTTCTGCCGGCCTGAATACAATATAATGTCTATAGCCTTACTGTTGTGAACAGCCTTATAGACTGAGCTGAGTAGTGATGCGCGGCTCGACCCGTAACCAACAGGAACCGCAAATGGACCTGCAGGTCGGGCAGCAGTGATCGCCTGTTAAATCGCTCTGTAAATGATATTTTGACATTATTATTATAATCTATAAATCTATAATCTGTTACTGTCATGGCATCTGAAGGTGCTGGTGCGTGAGCAGGTGACAGTCTGCGGTCATTTTCAAAACACACTTGTGTCACACACTCCAAAAGAAACTTAATGAAACTTTAAACAATAATTTGTTGTACAAAACAGGGGAAACAAACGTTGACAAAAATGGTTCCATAATTCATATTAAATTCAAAAGATAACGAAAAAACAGCTACAAGTTAGAGGGAATAGTGATAAAGTGGTAAAACCTGGCATCGATCCACAGCCTCAGACGGATGCGCTCAAGCTCCGTTGGTAGGCGATACTATATTTTGACATTTTTAACAATGCAATTTAAAAGTTTAGATTTTTATTGATAACCTACATTTACCAACAACAAAAAGACTACATTTAGCACCATATGTACATATGTAAAAAAAAACAACAACCCGAATATCGAATACCAAATTTTCATAACAAATATCTACCCATAGAAACGAATATTCGAATACCTGAACATTTGGGTACAGCCCTAGTACCAGCACAGATGTAACAAAAACATAATTAAGCACGATGACAGGACAACAGAAATTATACCGTTCCTACAAACGCTTGTAGCAACAAGGAAGATGTTTTTGATCCAGCATCATTTCAGCACATCAGCATCAAAGGTGCAAAAACTGAATAATGTTTTACATAAAAAGGGTCAAGAACAAGAGCTGTGTTTCTGTCTCTGTGAAGACGGGTTGCTCATGACTTTTTAAAGGACGGCAACTTCTTCAGACTCACGCTGGATGCAGAGTCTCAAACACAAGGGGAGACGTGTGTGTGTGTGTGTGTGTGTGTGTGTGTGTGTGTGTGTGTGTGTGTGTGTGTGTGTGCGTGCGTGCGTGCGTGCGTGCGTGCGTGCGTGCGTGCGTGCGCGCGCGCGCGTGCGTGTGTGTGCGTGTGTGTGAGAATGTGGGCTGCAGCCTAAAGACGTGAGAGATCAAACATATGGCAGTGCGTCTGGCTTAATATCCGTAATGCAGAATTTTATGCATATTTGACAAAGTTGCGTCGTGTAGAAAGAGGGCCAGGATGAGTAACATTTGGAGCGGGGCTGTGCTGCAAACATATTTAAGGCGCTGCTCCTCACTACCTTTGACAATAGCACAGCCAAAGAACAGCTTATGAAATGCAAATGATGAATTTTGAGTTTAAAACTCAAACTCTTTGCCAACAGGCTTCAACATCCCAATATGGAGGATAAACAGACAAATACTCTGCTAAAGGTGCTGCTGATTTTTATTTTTCTCTCGTGGTGAGTCAAACTTCGCAGAGTTCTCAGCTGTTTTCCTGCAGTCTTTTGGACGGTTATTGGACGGCGCTGTCCTCCGGCTCAGTCCAGTGTTTGACCCCAGTGTGCCTGGTTAATTAGAACACGTTAACCTAATTATCATGATGGGACATTACGTCATTTTGCACTTTGACTGACCTCTGTCAGGAACCAGGTAATTGCTACAACATCAATGGATCTGTGGGACAATCTGAGGCCATTAATGGACAGCAACATCTCAGCAAGCAATGACTGGAACATTTGCAGGTCAAAAGACGTCTAGTGTCAAACTGGGCTGTCGTCTGACCTGCAGATTACAAATTGATGTTTACTGGAAGGTTTATTCGGCTCTCACTGGTAAATGGACTGAACTTTTATAAAGCCTTTCGATTCTTCTGACCACTCAAAGTGCTGTTACACAACGTCACACACACATTCTCACACTGATGGCCGAGGCTATCGTACATACTCAGTAACCTCTCAAACAGCCACCGGGAGCATCGGAGCCACCAATCTTCCGATTAGTGGACGAGCTGCTGTTCCTCTGAGCCACAGACAGTGAAGTGACTGAAGTGAAGTGCGGCTTCTGACAAACACATTTATAGAACTATTTATAGTTTGCTTTTCACTGGACCTGAACTCTGTGCGTGCTCTGGTTTATGGGGAGAACCATCATCATCCTCACTGTGACCTCGTCACATGTCCACGTTTGGTCATGGACTGTCCACGTCCACATGTGGCGTCCAAGGTACCCTGGGTGTGTTGGTTGTTGACGTTCTGGGACGCCGTGTTAACTTCGGCCTGTTACATGCATTGTCTGTTTTCAAAATACACTTCTGTTTTCACAGGAAATGTACAGTTTGATACAGTCTCTTTCAAAATAAAAGCACTATGTAAGTACAACACTGGGAATTGATGTTTTTTCCCTTCAACAGCAAACACATGTGGTTGGGTTCAGGACAAATGAACAGGGTTTGCCATGATAATCTTACAGGAAGTGAACACTGGCCTCCAGGTGAAAGTCAGTGTTTTTTGAACCCTGCCTTAACTTTGACTGTTGTCCCGCTGCATTTCCCCCTGATGCTGTGAAACAATAATGGCAATGGATTTTGATGACTGAACCTCAAGTTAATTATTTGTTTCATACAGGACACAAACACTTGTCTCCTGGGTAAAAGTCCGGTTTGTGTTGAACCCATCCGCCGCCCCTGCCTCCAACACTTTCTCATCCCAACTTTTCAAATATCGCTGCTTTGTCTGTGGACTTTCATGTCGACATATGAGGCGCCAGGTATCCTCCTGCGTCTATTGTTGAATTTCTGAGACGCTCTGTCAATTTACGCCTCTTACATGCATTGTATCTTTTTAAAATACACATGTACCGTTTCTGCTCGTGCAAACAGTCTGTCACTGCAGCGTTTCAGTAACTAAACCTTCATCAGGCTAGAACAGGTTTAGTTACTGAAACGTTGCAGCATTAACATCCTTATTTTTGCAAGTTAAACACTGAGTTTTCTACAGATAGAGATACTGAAGCACTTGGCAGAGTTTAGGGGAAGATCATGGATATGAGTGATGAAAAGACGAACATTAATTGGGAAAAAGTCAAAATGGGAAAACATGAGTACGCTGGGTAAAGAAGCAGACAGTAAGTCCTGAGTGACGCAGAGCAGCAGATACAATCTAAATCTTATTTATTGCATCCTCATCATCAGATTGTTACAAATGGCCCTTTTCTCAGTGCTGTGCTTTAATTTGGTGAATTTTCTTGTGAGATTTCTGGCTGAGATCTTCGTGTAACATCCTTTCTCCTTGGCCGGTCAGCTGTGCAGCAGCCAGTGAATTCACAATTTCTAGCGGCCAATTTGATTTCCTGCCTGCCAAATTATTTTTTGGATCACAAAAGTCGGATCGAACACAGGTGGGCTACCTTCCAGAGCGGCTAGTAGACCCGACAGACTTCAAAGCCAAAGTCAAAATGAGCACACACACAAACACACACACACACACACACACATGCATGTGCGCAGCCTGCCACCCACACACACATATACACACTCACATACCGACTCAGAAACTCTTTCAGTGTCTTGATGGCGAATATTTCATGGCTCATTTGTCTGAGTGTCTGAACAACAGAAAGCGAGAGAGACAGAGAGATAAAAACTAATGATAGAAACAGGAAGAGAGAGGATGAATAATAGAAAGAAAAGATGAGCGGGAGCACGAATAATAAAAAAGAGAAGATGAGACAGTGGAGGGAGAATGGGTGTTGAAGTAATGATGCAGGAATAACATCCTCCTTATTGTCTCTGCATCTCTCTCTATGTGTCTCCTGTCTTGTTCCCCCTCTGTCTCTTCTCTTTGCCTCTCCATATCTCCGTCTTTCTGTTTGTCTCATCTTTCAAGTCATTTCATCATCAGCCACGCAGCAGAGACAAGGCCAAGTCAAAAATCACTTCAACACTGTTTTTTTTCCCCCACTTGAGCCGAGATCGAAAGAGGACGTCTTGGTGGTTCAAATCCGCGGTAGGATATCTGAACGAGCCTACCAAAGATGTCACTGACAGAGACGACCACAAAATGACCACAGAGAGATGCAGAACAACTTCAAAGAGACACAAAGTGATGCAAATGGGCCACGAAGAGATGCGCAACACCTTCAAAGAGACACAGAAGGTCTACAAAGAAATAAAAAATGGTCACAAAGAGATGCAAAACAACCAAAGAGACTCACAGCTACTGCAAAGAGACAACAAACAGCCAGAGAGAGATGCAAAACGACCACAAAGATGAGCGAAATGGTAACAACGAGAAGAAACTTGGCCACAAAAAGATACAAAACAACGACACAAAAAAAATCACAAGACACATACAAAGTTATGCAGCATGTCCAAAAGAAGAGAGAAGAAGAGAATTTTCACAGAGAAGCAAAAGACCTCAAAGACACACAAAACATCTACAAAGAGATGCCAAACAGTCACAAAAACATACAAAGCAACTACGATGTAGCACAAAAGGACCAGAAAGAACAACAACTAACAACAACCACTAAGATACGATAAGATACAAAATGGCACCAAACAACCACAACCAACCAAAACAAAACAACTACAAAGAGATGCAAAACAACTTCAGAGACAAAACGTGACTACAAAGACCACAAAGAGATGCAAAATGGCCATAAGGATACACAGAATGACTCCAAGCTAATGCTAAATAGCCAGAAAGAGATGCAAAATCATGGAAATATTACACGTAATGACCACAAAGAGATGCAAAATGACTTTGAAGAGATGCAAAATGGATACGAAGAGATGCCAAATAGCCACAACAAGATACAAAACAACTATAAAGTAATACAAAATGACTAAAAAGAAATGCAAAATGGTCACAAAGAAATGCAGACAATCACTAAGAGATACAAAATAGACAGAAAAAGATGTAAAACAATGGCAAAGTAAAGCAAAACTATCACAAAGAGATGCAAAATTTTCACAGAGAGGCAAACGGCCTCAAAGAGACACAAAACTACAAAGAAATGCCAATTAGCCACAAAAAGATGCAAAACAACCACGAAGAGAGATACAAAATGGCACGAGGGATACACAACACAACCCCAAGCTAATGCTAAATAGCCAGAAAGAGATGCAAAATGATGGAAATATTACACATAATGACCACAAAGAGATGCAAAATGACTCTGAGGAGATGCAAAATGGATACAAAGAGAAGCCAAACAGCCACAAAATGATGCAGAACAACTACAAAGAGATGCGAAAACGCCACAAAGGGACACAGACGACTACTAAGAGATACAAAATTGCACCAACAATATTCAAAACAACTTCAAGCTAATGCTAAACAGCCAGAAAAAGATGCAAAACAACCACAAAGAGAGACGCAAAAAGGCACCAAGGACACACAAAACAACCCCAAGCTAATGCTAAGTAGCCAGAAAGAGATGCAAAATTTTCACAAAGAGAGACAGAAAGAGAGACAAAGTGTAACAAATTACAAATAAATGCCAATCAGCCACAAAAAGATGCAAAACAACTAAAAAGTAGCACAAGTTGACTTCAAAGAGATGCAAAATGGCCACAAAGGAATGTAGACAACTGCTACGAGATACAAAATGGCACCAAGTATAAACAAAAGATTCCAGGGTAATAAATATAAAGAGCCACAAAGATTTGCAAAAGACGGCAAAGTTACACAAAGTGACCACAAACAAATGCAGAACAGCTTCAAAGAGATGAGAAATGGCCACATAGAGATGCAAACGCCTGCTAACAGATACAAAATGGTATTAAAGAAACAAAACAACTACAAGCAGATGCTAAATAGACACAAATATAAACAAGATGTCTGTAAAGAGATGCAGAATGATAGAAAAGAGGTGCAAAGACATGAAATGACCACGAAGAGATGCAAAAAGGCCTCAAAGAGACATAAAGAGATGTGAACAACTGCTAACAGATACAAACTGCACCAAAGATGCACAAAACAACTACAAGCAGACGCTAAGTCGACACAAAGATGCACAGAACGGCTGTAAAGAGACGCAGACTGATAGAAAAGAGGCACAAAGACACAGAGCTGCGACACCGAGATGTAAAACAACTGCAAAACAAGAGTCTGCTCCTCGACTGCAGGGCTTCCTCTCACACCTTCAGTTAACATGCAGCTCATATATCCAGGTAGGTCCCAGACAGGAATCACCAGCACGTCTCTGTTACACCTACCATTAATAATGAATCTCAGATATATCACAGTCAGATTCACATAGGTGTCGCCTCGCCACGCACCTCTCTCTCACAGCTCATTTAAAATGACTGGATTTGTGTGTTTGAAACGTGGAGTCGCCGTCTCCGGGGAGGTCCTTAGGCTGCGCGTTACATTTCTTTAACTTTTGAAACTAGCCTTAATTAACACCCCACAGGCATCAGCTGCTTCTCCTCATCAGCGCGCTCTCGTTCAAACAGCAACCAAATGTGTGTTTTTATAATTCTGTTAGTCTGAATTATTTAATCGCAGAAAACCAAACACAAAGAAGAAGGAAACGCGGCGTTACAGCACGGTTCAGTGGAAGAGGAAATGAGTCTGAAGAACAAGTTGCTTTGATAGGAATGTGACATCCCCAAATCATGACTCCTTTCTTCTTCCTCTCTCCCTTTGACCCTCCCCTTTCCTCCTCCTCCTCCTCCTCCTCCTCCTCCTCTGCTCTCTCATTATTATGTGCTGCTTTAATTAGCCTGTCTGATACGGCAACCGGACTTCAGAGAGACAGCAAGAGAGGAAGATAGAGAGATAGAGACATGAACGGAGGAGGGAAAAAATCCAGAGATAAAGGAGGAAGTTAAGAGGGGTTTTTGAAGTTGACAGTGTACTTTGTGGGTTAATTACACAGACTTTCACTCCCACGTCTCCTTTCTCCTTCACTTTTGTGTTTTCTGAAAGAAAAATATATGATGACAGAAGGGTTGATGACTAATGTTATCCTGCAATAAAATATTATCTAATCAGAATAAAACATTTTGAAAAGGGTTTACGTCTGTATCAATCTGTCTTTTGACTCAAATTAATTATTCATGTTCGTAAATTGATTGTGACATTTAATATTATATCTGCAGTTTTAAAATTAAAAGTGTCGCTTCAGAGGTTTAACTGTGAAAAGTTAAAAATCAAACAATTAGCTGATTTTTTGATCATATGAGAGTTTGTTTGTAGCTGGACTGAGACCACCTCTTCAAGAAGGTCTCAGTCCGGTTGTTTTGCTGTGTTCACACCTGCACAGATGAGCCGCACTGAGAGAGCAAATTAACTTGAGTTTGACTGAACTGAACCAAACAGGGCAGGTGTGACAGCAGCCCTAATTTTGTTGACGAAAACTTTTTGTCAACAACCTTTTTTCCACGATAAACAAGAGACAAGGATGAGCTAAAATAGATCTTGATAATGAAAATAAGACAAAATCTATGTTTCATTTTCATTGACGAGACAAGACATGATGAAAATGTTCATGACCGACTAGCGGACCTTGAAAGCTGAGAACGGCCGTGCTTGTAATGATCTTCTACCTGGTAAACTCCAGTAAATAGTCTGCACCAGGTTGTTTGGGTTGGTGCGAGCTGTGAGCTGTAACTCAGCAGTAAATAATCAGCCGTGTATGTGTGACTGTGGATGGTGGAGCTGCTGAATGGATCTGTGGAGTTTGTTAGTGTTAGTGGTGGCTGTTAGCAGCTAGCTCCGCTCGCAGCCTTCACAGCTTCACCCCGCAGGACTCCACTCAGTCCGGACTGGAGAAGGTTTGTGGGTTGATGGTGTTTGACAGGCAGGTAGGAGGCTCAGTTATCTGTGAGTGTAGCTGTGCTGTAAGTAAACAGTCTGAACTCAGATCAGTTTTCTCTGACAGAGATGAAAGTTTGAATCAGCAATCAGGACACCAGTTTAAACCTCCAGACTAACATGTTGCACATGAAGAAACAAGTTATGTTCCTGCTTCTTAACAGTCACATGGATAAGTCAGAGTTTACAATGAACCTGGGACAAATCCTAGTTGGCTCACATTAGTTATTTGTGCTGTAAAAGTTTAATGCATAGAAAACATAATGACTAAAATGTGACTTACATTAATAAACATTTTCATCTCAACGCTGAGACTAAATCTAAAAACACTGATCAGGCAGAACATTTCACTGACCACAGTTATTTGATTGATTGTAGAAAACAGTCGTCAGACGACTTCATAAAATGAGTCCTGATAGAAACAGAGAATATATAGAGTGACTCTGCTGATTGTGTCTTTGGCCTGAAAATATTTGTATCAGCCTTCTGACACCATATGGGTTAAACTCCATTGTGTATGTGTTGTTGTTGTTGTTGTGCCTCAGCATGCTCCCACACGGGCCAGATACAGGCCAGATTGCCAAGTTGTGTTTAATGCCAGCGACTTTTTTTACTTCTCAGTGTGAACTCTTATTATATGGGAGACGTGCTCGTTCATCCGTCCTGTCCGTGCTGTTTGCTTTATTATTTATTTCAGTATTCCCTTTTACTTTCTCCTTCGTCTGCTGTACTGTGGTCCTTGTCCCTCTGTGTGTGCTCGCCCTGCACGAGTTGATAGAGCAGCTACAAGGACCCGATCCTTCACTGGCTTCCCACATTAACTGCTCGTCAACACAAATAGCTAATCAGCAGCTCATTAACATTTAGTCATGTAGACATGGTGAAGACGAGCTGCTGAAGTTCACACGGAGCAGAATGATGAAGAAAGGTGATTGAAGTGACTCTGAACGTGGCATGGTTGTTGGTGCCAGAAACTGCGACTGGGATTTTCAGCACAACCATCTCTAGGGTTTACAGAGGATGGTCCCAAAAAGAGCAAATATCCAGTGAGCCAAAATGCCTTGTTGATGCCAGAGGTCAGAGGAGAATGGCCAGACTGGTTCAAGATGATAGAAAGGCAACAGGAAGTCAAATAAGCACTGGTTACCAATCTTTTGTGGACGCTACTGTGCTACTCGACCAATTAGGATAAAATGGATAAATTAATATTATAGACCTGACATACCCAGGGTGGATGGAGTCATGGGAGATGAACTACAAGCTAGGCGGTAAAAAACAGTCCATTTCTCCGCCTGTATGTGACAAACTTTCACTAGATGTTTCCAAAGATTGCTCGTGTTTCTGTCCTCACAGGCACAGGAGCTGTTGAACTTGTGGCTACAAGCAGTGTCGGCGTCTTGTAAAGTATAACCAAACTTCGGAGTGTTTTTCTCTCTCCGCCATTGTTGCTGAGAGAAGGGCCTCTGCTGGCTCCGCCCCTCGCACATGCAGCAGGCTGTGAGGCTCTGACACAGAGAGCTCTCCTCTGGATTGAAGATAAATTTAATCTAAACTAGTCCATAGCCAGTGGTAGCTTTGTCTACCATGTTTAGTAAAAATCCATATGGTGGTTAGGCCTAGATAAGAAATGAGCTCTCTAGCGCCCCCATTTTGTTTGATGGGGTCAATAATGGAGGGGTCCCCTCAGATTATGTGTGGTCATATGCCTACAAAGTTGCGTGGTGATGGTGAAACCCTTGAGATGTTATACACCTTTATGTGATGAGCCACGCCCTCCGCAATATTCATTGCCTTATAGAAGCTCAGTTTTAGCAAGTTTTCCAACTTTTGCCAAGAGGGAACTTTAGATATTGGTCCCTAGATTATGTTCACCCAGTTTCATGCAGATCGCTCAAACTTCCTAGCAAGAGATCCATTTGAAGTGTTTTTCAAAAAATTCAAAATGGCGGTGAATCTATATAAGCGGAAGTTATGGGTTCTTGAGGCAAATGTGTTCCTCATGAGGAGAGACATCTCTGTGCAAAGTTTCATGTCTCTACCACATACGGGGCATGAGATATGCCCATTCAAAGCTTGACATTTCAATGGGTTGCTATAGCGCCCCCCTTTGGCCAATTGATGTAATATTGCTTCATTCACATCCTCCCATGACCCTCTACCACTGTGCCACATTTCACATGGATTGACCAAGTCAGTGAGGAGAAAAACATGGAACAGACACACACACACACAGATGAACATGATAGCAGCAACGTTGGCGCTTATCAATACTACGGTCTTTAATAACTCGGGGCCAGTGTAATACCAGGTTTCAGTATCATCCTTTGTCCCCACAGACGTTAAAAAGACTTTAATGCACTCTTGCATGGTGAACCTTTAATGAATCCGGCCCTTTAAGAAGTCCCACAAAATCTGCGACGAGATGAAAATGAGACGGGCATATTGACATTAATATTGCATCACTTTAAAAAGTGTTTGCCGTGCTGTTTCGTGAACACGACCCATATTCTAGCCAAACAGTCTAATCCTATGAATAAACATTGTTCAAATTAGACAAGACACACAAACACACACACTCCATCGCACATACACACACTGTACGTCGCCCTGAGTGTTTACATGAAAGCCTTCATCACGGAGGCTTCAGTGCAGGAGTCATCTCTCACAATTATGGCAGTTATTTTATGTTAGACTGAGACTTTATTGCTCACGCTGGGTGAAAGACGGAGGCAATTGTGTTGTGATTTTAATGGAGAGAGAAGCTGAGCATCACCTTTCCATCTCTGAATAAATGAGAGGCAAGGCTGCTCCAAAATGAGCCGGTGGGCTCGCTGCACGCCCTCCACCTCCACTTTACAGTCGATATTACAGGCTTTTATCCCGCAGACTGCAGAACCTGGAAATCATTCAGAAGCACATTGATTGAAGATGTAGATTAAAATGCATTTGAGTGGCGGCTTTGATAAAATGTTGTCGCTGCTGTTGTCTTCAAAAATGTTTCAAGTGTGGTGGGTGAAGACCTTGGCACACCGTGGGAACACCGGTGCCGAGTGGATGCACCATTGGCGTGCACGTCAGTAACTGTGTGTGTGTGTGTGTGTGTGTGCGTGTGTGTGTGTGTGTGTGTGTGTGTGTGTGTGTGTGTGTGTGTGTGTGTGTGATGTAGCAGAGAGGTATCTGCAGCCAGAGGGCCAGATGGAGACAAATGGATGATCTTTCAAGACAACAGCCCTCCAATTAACACACAGACACTCTCACAAATCACACTCACACACCCCACATCCACACACTCATGCAAAGCAAACAGACACACACACACACACACACACACACACACACACACACACACACAATTACAGTACATATAAAGATACGTGCCTCATTGTGCTTCATGCAGGAAACACTCGTACGTTCAGATCTGTCCTCAACTGAATTTGTGGCGTTCACAAATTTTCACCCATCATCATCCTCACTGTGACCTCGTCACATGTCCACGTTTGTCATGGACTGTCCACGTCCACATATGGCGTCCAAGGTACCCTGGGTGTGTTGGTTGTTGACGTTCTGGGACGCCGTGTCAACTTCAGCCTGTTACATGCATTGTCTGTTTTCAAAATACACTTCTGTTTTCACAGGAAATGTACAGTTTGCATACAGTCTCTTTCAAAATAAAAGCACTACGTCGGTCCAATACCACCAACTGATGTTTTTTTTTCCTTCAACAACACACACGTGGTTACGTTTAGGACAAAAGAACAGGGTTTGGCTTGACAGTGTTACAGGAAGTGAACACGGGCCTCCTGGGTGAAAGTCATTGGTGGTTTGACCCATCCATCACCCCTCCCTCTCTCCTTACTTTGACTTCCGCTGCCCTGACTTTCGTTATTGTCTCGCTGCATTTCCCCCTGATCCCATCAGGCTCAATAACGGCAACTGGCTGCATGTCATACCAACGTTAGCTTTTTTCGTTGGTGTCTGACCAAGCACCAGTTTTCGAAGACTTATAAGTGATACTGGATTGTTTCACCAGTTCTTTGGTATTGCTCAAAAACTTCACGAGTGGTCCCAACCTGTCGTATGAGTCATGTGCAGATGATCCTTCTTTCTCTATAAAGAAAAGAATTGCTAGGTCATGTACTGTACTCTGTACTTTGTGAATTACATTACCTAGAATTCACATTAAGTCAGTCAGTGGCACATTTTGGTGCCTGAGAGCAATTCTGGGAAAGAGTGTCATGTTTCGGCTGCGCCACTGCCACCAGAGGAGATTGTAGCTACTCTAGACAACAGAGGTCAGAACAAAACTGGGCTGCAGTGGCAAATTCTGAGGCTGAAAAATGAAGCCAATGTGGAAGGCTTTCTGCTTTATACCTACGGACCTTTGGTCGACGTGCTAATGTGCTGAGTGTTATTTTATTTCCATCCCATATGAAGAATGCAAAAAGAGGAGGAGCTCTAGGAAGTTCAGGTGCCAGACCCTCTTAAACGGCCACCATGTATTTGAAACACAAGAACATCACAACTGACTGCTCCACATCAGATAAATCTGCATAGAATCCCCATAAAATATTCAACTTTACAGCAGAAATAAACTTGTTTACAGCTGGGGAAAAAATGTTTTGCTCTCTGTGGAAAGTTATTTCAGAGAGAGTAAAACCTCATTTCCATCAAGCATTGCGGTTCAGTTCAGATGTCACACATTAGTCTGGTTTTAGCATTTCCAATGTAGAAAGTTGCAGATGGAACAGAACTGTCTCATTCAGTCTCGTTTTATCATGAACCCTCTGCGATACCTAACAGACTGATCCGATCATAGACTGTATATAAAGATGGACACTGCGTCTCCACTTCCCCCCTGCTGTACATGAATGAAGCCAGAATATCCTGGATGTGGCCGCTGCTCTGGTGACGTCATTTAGAGCCAGAGTCTGTGCTATAGCGATCTCTGTGGTAAAATGTATTTGACGTGTTCTTTGAGTTTTCAGTTCGGCCCGTGTCCCAGCTGCTAACATGGAGGCGGCAGGGTTTGTGACCGACACTGCAGCCAGCCACCAGGGGGCGATCCAGATGATTTGGCTTCACTTTTAGGAGCTGACTTGTCGTCCATCTTTATTATGTATTCTGTGGCTCCAGTACTTTAAAGAGGTGGAGCTAGAAGCACTGCAGTCCGTGCACAAACCCACTATTTTTAAATATCTCATTGATTCTGAGAGACTCTCGATGATCAAGCCTGGTCTTTTGTGTTTTAAAAATGTCAGTGTGCAACCCTGACGATGAACGAGGTGCATGGACGCAGATCTTTGCACAGGAAGTAGCTGATGGATTGTGTTATTCTCTGAGCTCTCTCATAGTTGGATGGTAGTTGTGTCGAGCTAAGTGTGTCCAGGGTTGATTGATTTTTCAGAGGCGCAGGTTAAGAGTTAGCTTGGCTGCTAGCAGCTAACGCTATCTCCTGATGGTGTCGTGTGAGGTGAGCCCTCATGTTCGCAGTATTCCCAGTATTTTATTCTCATATGACGCTGCTTTAAAACTCCAAAACAAGTCCAGACGTTTGATCTTCTGATTTCTGTCTCCGGTGCCTCCATCTTTGTTTTCGTGAACTTCCTGCCAAATGCCGCTGACTGAGACCTCTGCTGACCTCACCAGGAGAAAAAACATCAGCACCATCTAGTGGAGCGAAAGAGCCACTGATTTTATTATTCAAGCACCAACAGTTGTATTAAAATGTGTACTTGCAAAAATTAAAACACAAACTATCACGATACTAGTCGCTGTGCTGTTGGTTGATTGTGGATCAGCCACTGACGGCCTCGAACTGCGTGCAGGCAGTGAACAACAGGGAGAGGAAGATAGTTACAGCCTAAGAATGAAAAAGTAGGTGCAGGATGTGGTAAAAAAAAATACCAGCAAGAAAACTTTGTTAGCGAATATGTACGATATCGACGCTCTGCGTGATCTGCCCGAGGCCTTAAAGGAGATAAAGTAGTCCTGCACACACTGATAAACATGTCAGTGTTCCACAGTGTGGCAGCCAGACATCTTAACTGTACCATCTCTAATGTGAGAAATAAGCTGCTGATGAACCGCCCAACGTGTCAGGACTCGGCCGTGGTCGTATGGATTTCTTGAAACCTGCAGCGTGACCAGGAATAACGATTCTGGATCGCAACTTCAAGCGCTGGATCTGGACAGGTTAGCGGTGCTTGTAGTTACACCGCCCTGTCTTTAACCTCCAACCACTCCACCCCCACCTCGCCGCTGCCCCACTCCCCGCCTCTATTTCCTCCAGCCGACGTCCGCCTGAGCAAAGATAGCGTGACCAGGAAGAGGCTTAGTTTCACTTACTACCCCTGCCCTTTCCCGGCACATTTAATAAAGTGACTTTTTGTTGAACCTGAACTCTCCCTCACTGCATTCAGGGAGCTGAGTTTACCTCCAGCGAGGCTGTAACGCAAATACACACTCATACCGACGTGCACGCATACAGTACGCACACGTGGACACACACACACGCAGGACAGATACACCAATCAGCCGATGACTCTGTATCACAGTCAGACACACATCCACAGGCTTAGTTAGGATTAGACCACACACACACTCTGCAGATATCCACTCGCATCCACACACACAAACAGATGCTCGTTTTAGACACACATCCACTGTCATACACCCTCTCACACACACACACACACACACACACATACAGAGGCACAGTGTTTCTCATTATCATGCATAGTGGTAGTGGTTGCATTGATTTCCACTCTGTCTTAAACTTAGCCCACACAGAACGTGTGTGTGTGTGTGTGTGTGTGTGTGTGTGTGTGTGTGTGTGTGTGTGTGTGTGTGTGTGTGTGTGCATGTGCGTGTGTGGTCAGCTTGCCAGAGCTTCTCCAGGCTGAGTGAAGATTATGGCTCAGAGATTTTTCACTTCTCCTCTTTTTTTCCTCCCTCCCTGCTCTTTCACTCTTTCCCTCTATTATCCCCCCCTCCACACACTCCTTCTCCTTCTCCTCTTGTCTCTTTATTGCTGTTCACTCCATCAATCTCTGTCTTTCCTCCCGAAAAAAAAAAAAAAAAACTGCCGTTAAGGAATTTCTTAGAGGCAACCAGAGGGAATGGAAGGAAGAGATAGAAATAAAGAGATAGACGAGGATGGAGATGAATAGATAGAGATGGCAGGGAGGAGCATGGAGAGGAAAACAGATAGGAGGAGGGATGGAGGGAGACAGGGGGGATGAAAAGAGAGAAAATGCAGTTGGGTAAATAATGAACAGACAGAGACAGAGGCTGAAGGAAGGAGGACATTTCAGCTACAATCGCGAAATTATTTTGCAAATCGTGAAGCGGTGACAAAATCCTCTGGAAAGGGTTGATAAATGAAGCTGTGAGAAGCACGTCGTCGCCTCGCCTTCGCTACAGCGCTCTCGATATCCGACGTCCGGCTTCTTCGGACGTGAAAATGCAGCTGAAGCCTGTGCTCCAGTCAGAGAGGTTGTTCAGCCGAGATCTCTCAAGCATTATAGCTATATTATGGGGTGTCTTAACCGCTGGCATCGCTCCATTCTAATTAACTACCTCACAGCGTATATCTGGCTCCTCAGACGTTTAGTTAATGGTTTGCAGCAAGGCATGAGCAATCCAATAGTGCAATTAGAAAGGTTTACTAACTTCTTGCAGGAGATACCTGCAACATAATTACTTAAAGCCTAAACCCATAATGGCAAGACACGTTCTTTTTTTTTTTTTAATGACAGATTTAGGTAATGAATTTCAGAGTAGAATAAATGCAGTTAATCCAATAAATCACTGTCAGATGAGCCGCCTCGGGCTGTAAAACACAAGGCACACATATATTTAAGCATTTGAATAGTGAATGATGAATGAAATCCAGACAATGTGCTGCAGTTGTGCATTTCAGGCTGGACAGCAAATCAGTACTGTTTGCTTTAATAGAATCAGGTTTAATGCACAGGTCTGTTTGAATCAAGGAGAAACAGCATCTAATATATTATTTTTGATAACGATATTGAATTGAACTGTACGTGTTGTGAATCTGAGCCCACACAATCAATTATCAAGCTTACAGTGGTTGAAACTAATGAATTAGCCACTACAATAAAGAATTTTTTCCTTCCTCATTTTCTATATTTTCAGAGTGCCTGGATCGCCTTCTCGTTCTCCACTAGCATCTGACACAAGGTTTTGTCTACATTTGATTATATATTATTATACAGAGCAACCCCTCATCTGTCTTTTTTCTTTTGTTTTTATCCCACTAAAAGATACAGAACATGTATATTTGACTTCTATTAAACCAGGGGTGTCCAAACTTTTTTGAATGGGGGCCAGATAAAACAACGTGACAATACCAGGGGGCCAACTGATTCTCGTATCAATTGCAACCATTTTTATCTTTTAATGAACCATTACTACTTGATGCCTGTCTACAAACTGTATGATGGTCCTATCATTGTGAGGTGAACAGTAAAAATGCAAAGTGATCTTGCTCGATTAACCATTATTGTGTAAAGGGCCACATATGGTATATTTTGAAAGTCAAGCTGAGGGCTGAGGGCTTAAAATTGGTCTGCTGGCCACAATTGGCCCCCGGGCCAGACTTTGGACATGCCTGTATTAAACCATTCCTCCCCTGACTGTAAAGAAACAGTGTTCATCATATATGCTAAAAAGTTGAAAATCAGAACTCCTGATTCCACCCCTGACACCCTGCCCATTCGTCCAATGGATCACAGGTTACAAAACACGTTCAGGTGAAGGAGGGAAACTGACAAAACTTCACCAAATAATTGTGTTACTCAAACAAAACAGAAAACAAAGTTAAACCAAAGAGTGCACAGCCTGGGTTAGGGTCCAATTAGATTTCAGACATCTCACTAAAAGCTTTAAAAATACTTATCCAGAAGGTGGAGAGATTTGAACATGAGCAGAACATACGCATTAAGTCTGCTGGCTGGCCTCTACATCAAGGTCACAGCAGCGCAACATTTGGATAAATCTTTGCCAGTCTAGCTTTAAATGAGCTTTATTTGCCACTTTCAGTTGTAACAAGCCATGTTTAGTGGATATAGATGATGCGTGTATCAAGGCTGAGATCCCATTGGTCGTCTGTTTCAAGGGAGTGTGGATTAATATCGTTAATGAGCTCTTATATCGGGGATATCAATCGTCTATGATCTGAATTAAATTCAAGGATACGGTCGATATGTGATTCTGCCGGCTCATTTGTAAATTGTTGTTTCTCTCTCGACCAAATTTTAGCCTCCTTTTGCTCATTGCTTTGGATTTACAGCACCTTTACTGCGCGGTTAACTCAAGCTGCACTGATTCATTCATACACACGTCATACATCACTCCCCGTATGTCATCTACGGTCTATTGAAGCCTCTGGAAGCGACCAGCGGACTTGCGGGTGAAAGTCCAGGGACTGTTTGACCCATCCAATGCCGCTCCCACCTGCCTGCCCTACAGGGACCTTCCAGCTCGTTATATTAGGTTGTTACTGGTTGCGTTACAAACTCTGCGAGTGGAACCTTTGTGCATCTGTATCTTATGCAGACATCCAGTGACACAGCGCCGGTATTTAAAGACACTGGTTGATCACTGCTGCATCAACAACTGTTGCTGCCTGGTTCGTACTATACTGCCATAAAAGGTGTGGGTTTGTATCTTATGTGGATGTCCACTGATATAGTGCTGGATGATGATGACATGGGTTGGTGGCCGCTGTGTCAACAACTGCTGCTGAACCAGTGCGTATATTACTGCTGCAAAAGGTGCCTTTGTGCATCAGTATCGAACGTCCAGATCACTGAAAAAGCTATTTGATGAGTTCAGAACGGGCCACTTCCTCCCACCTTACCAGGACTTTTTGTTGCTCTCTCCACCATGTTATTGCCACAGACATGTTTACAGTAGAGTTAGGTGAAAGCCCTTTGGACTAAGAACAGGTTGGTACCTTACCTGCCCGGCACCAAAAGACAGACAGACAAATGTAGAAACTAGCTGGTGAAGAAAGCTCAATATTTAGCAACTTAAGAGCCAGATATTTCTCTTAGGGGCTGGTGGGGACCAAAACAGAGAATGCTAACATTGCTTTGTATCTGCTAGATGAATGTAAATTGGCAGCCAGCATCGTGGTGGTGACCTGATGGCCAACAATCAGTCAATGCACCTTTAAATGTCTCAAAATAAGATCTGAAAGAAATCACAGAGGTTTTATTAAACTTCATTTGATGTGATTGAATTGAAAAAGGAGCATTGTTGTTTCTTTTCTGCAGCTCAGTGCGATGATTACAGGGAAGCCTCGGGCTATTGAAAACTCCTGTTGGTCAATCTGAGTCAAACAGTGTTTTTTCTTTGTCTCATAAAAGTTGACATTTAGGAGGAATGTGTTTTCTGCTGATAGCATGTTGTGTTTTTTATGACTGTGAGATTTTTTCCGTCTATTTGTCAGGAAGTAACAGCACAGATGATTTTATGACTAAAGCCAGACACCAAATCATTGTTTAAATGATTTTCACATCCAGCAGTATCCAGACCTCTGGATTAAAACTGGGCTTAATGTGGTTTAAAAGTGAAAGTTTACAGACGCTGTAAATGTGGTTTCAACAGCAGCATCATGGTGAAGTCCTGACTGCAGAGGACCTGTGATACGATATCATCATGGTACTTAGGTCAATGTAACAATATTATTGTGACATTGGGATATGCTGAGTAAAGCAATAAAAAACATTGTGATTTATTACCTTTTTGTCCAACTGCAGGTTATTTCCTCAAAGGAAAACTTTGTCTGCATCAGTTTTACGTCCTGAGATAAAGTTTTCAGTCAATCAGTCATTTTTGTCGCAGCTAAATGTGACACAGAGCAGACACACTGACCAACACCGTCATGACACCTGTCAGAAAGGCTGCATACACCTGACAGACTGAACTGTGGGCAGATTGAAGGCCCTCTGAGAAGACAGATTAAACATGTGAGCAAAACATGGTAGTTTGATGAGTTGGTAGTTGAGCTTAGTGTGTGCAGATTGTTCACCAGAGTGGGGTTAGCGTTAGCTTGGCCGCCAGTGGCTAACATTATCTCTGGATGGTGATTGCCAAAGGAAACTTCCAGGCTTTATGCTACGCTAAGCTAATTTACTCCTGGGACCAGCTGCAAAACCTGAGAGTGATATATCGATCCAAAAGTATCTTTCAGTCGGGACCTATTTTTATCAAAGAAAACTTTATTTCCATTGCAGTATTATATTTGGTTGTATGGCTCTGTTCTGGGCCTCTCTGCCTACTGGAAACCCTAATGTGGAGAGAACACACTTCTCCACCCTTCCACCTGCATACAAGGACAGACTGAGGCAGGCAGAGCAAACCTCCCTGCCCTTCCACGTGCATACGATGAAAGCCTAAGGCAGGGAGAGCAGCAGCAAAGACAAACAGAAATGACATTGATGAGTCAGACACAGCATGAAAAGGAGGAGCTGGGGTGGAGGCAGGTTGCAAAGCAGCTTGCAGAGGAAGCAGCAACAGCAGGCAGGCCAGAGCACCATGAATGGGATTTGCCAATTGGTTGCATAGAAAGGAATCATGTGATCTATCAGCTGACTCCCTTCATCAATCAGCTTGAGATCAGCTGATGCAGCTGTGATGTGAGCTGAGCGTGACATTGTGTCCTGACATGAACTAATGCTGTGCTCAATATTCTGACAATGCAGAACTTTCACTATCTGCTGAGAAATTATTTAAAATCTTCTCTCCAAGTCAAAAAATCTAATATGCAAATCTCAAGTTCATTCTCAGTCTTTGTGAACTACATTTTTCACGTTTCCACATCACACTTTGTGCAAAGGTGCTAAAGACATCTGCGACCAATGATGTCACTCGTGTGTCGCCCGAGAGAGACGGACCAGTAAACAGGAGACGAGGAATTCATTTAACTCCTGTGCTGTACAGTGCGTGCCTCTCTGTCCAGGATCTCACCCAAACTCCTCTTATTTTTGGCCTTTTTATTTAGCACAGCTTGCACTGCATATAAACAGTGCAAGCTGCTGGTTTCTCTGCGTGTCTCTTTTGGTACAAGAACAAACAAAAATACTGGTTCTCGGGGGATTTGCAGGGTTGTGTACCTCCAGAACTCTGGTTCAGTGTGCTGTCAAGTGTATTAGGTTTATTCTCCTTCCTGACAGTCAGAACATCTGTGCAAGTGTGAGGGAACAATCATTATCTGTGATGTGTCGAGTCTTCGTAGGATTCAGCTTCGTCTTATGCTGGGCAGTGCTGGGCAAGCTACTTGGAAAATGTAGTGAGCTAAGCTACACTGAAGCTACACCAGAGGAATGTAGTGAACTAAGCTGCGAGAAAATGGCAAAAGTAACTTGTTACTCTCATGAAGTTACTTTTATTTTTTGACTTTATCAAATCAGCGTTTCATCAGTGAAAAACAAACAAGCAGCGTGTTCAACGTGTTCAGTTGAACTGTTTATTATAAAATTACACACTGAGGTTAGGTTGGAGCCTGATTGGCTTCCAAACTAGTTGTGATGTCACAAAATCAGGTTTAGACTTACGACCCCTCAGCTGTTTATCATCAAACTCTGCACAGTGAAGATCAGCTACTCATGTGAGGTTACGAAACACATTTTGAATGGACGGAGACTTTTTTTTTAATATTTGCAGGTAGGCCATCAGCCCCTCTGTGCCGTGATACAAAACACAAGACCTCATTAAAGATTTCAGGCACAGCCCCCTCCCCACAGGTCTCAGGAGAACCCAAAACCATCACTGGCTCTTTCAGATTTCTTGGCACACACATCAGCAAAACACTGAAACATCAATACAGACACATTACCAAATAAAGCCCAGCCAAGATGGTTTTCACTGAGACGGCTCAAAAGCATTAAAATTAAATAAAGCATCTTCCTCCAGCTGTACGCAGCCATCATTCAGATCATTCAGATCATTCTCACCTCATCCATAACAGATTAACACGGCAGCACGCACAGCCACACACGCAACACACTGCAGCACATTATCAATACATCAACCAAAGTATTGGCGATTGAATCACTGTATCAGAAATGCTCAATCAGAAGAGCAAAACCCACTCACTCTACCTCTTCAACTGAGGAGGCGCTATAGATCCCTGCCCACCATCATCCTGTGTTAAAAACACTTGCAAGAAGAACTCTGACACTAACCCAGACAGATGGACTCACTTACAACTTTCTGTTGTGTTAAGTGTCTGATGTGATGTTGGTATCTGGTACGGTGGCCCCCAGGTCACAAATGCACAGCCCGAAATCTTTCCATGTGGAGAAACGTGCTGCAGCCTCAGACGCAAGGCCATTTCAAGACCACGTTCAAATATCCAAAACAAATAAAACGAATCTGCAAAGTCTAAAACATACTTCTGTATGTACACTTCATATTTTGTGTTCACACTGCATAGTGCAGGGAAATGCAATGTACTACTGGCGCACTCAAAACGGTCCAGAAGTTGGAATGATGGACACTTGTCGCCCTCAACGGTCGCCATCTTCGTGACATCGCAAACTTCTCAACCTTTGACATGGTGGCTGGAGACAACAAGGTGTCTGTTAGTTACACATGTTTTTGCAACTGTTGGCGAATGGAGGCTGTCGTGATGTTTGCTGGGTCTGAATGATTTGGTGCCACCAGCAGTAATGCTGCTGGTAATGTTAGCACTTGCTCCCAGCTATGGCAGCACATTTTAATTAGCTTTGATGTTGTGGCCTAAGTTTGGTTTATGTGAGGGCGGAGATAGAGGTCAGATGTTGACGATAATAATCTACGGTCTGTTTGCATTTTAAAAAGAACACAAAGAAGAAGAATAGGTGGTTTAAAAAAAAACCTCATCACCTCCAGTGAGTGCAAAACGGCAACATGGAAAGGTATGTAACTTTCATGGTTGTCCCGCCGTGTTTCTCTCTGACGCCACCAGGCCCCCCGAAACAACAGCACCTGGCCCGTAATTTATGTCGACATGAAAGGATGGTTTTTCTGTCGGTGCGTGACGATGGAAGTCACTGACCAAGCGCCAGTATTCGACCACTTCGGAGTGAGACTGTGTTGGTATTTCACACCGCAATAATCCAAAAAACAGTCTGTGAAATCCTGGAGGGACTGATTAGGTTTTGAAGTTAGTGTAATTTTAATTTTGGATTGTTGATTGTTGATTTTTTTTCAGTGGCGTCATTTCTGAAGCTGCAGCACATTGGTACGTATGGAGATATTTTAGGCGTCTGTCCTTGTTGGCCACCGTAGTTTTGAGCTTACGCTGTACTGAAAGCAAACTCGGTACAAAGCAGTCCTGTATAAACTGATTTATCAACATCTTCAGTGTGAACCGGAGGAGTCTGGGACGCGTCCCACAGACAGTTATAACAGACAAACTAACACTTTTGGTTTCGGTCACTTCATGTGCTCTGACATGTAGAATAACTCCAGTGTCCTCCTTTAACATTAAGTCCAGCTGTGACTGCTTTGTGCTGCAGGTGTTTTATGGCCAACGCAACATTTATTTATAATAGGAGCTCACTTGCTTAGACATCACTTCTCCCAGGCTGCTTCCTTGGCCTATAATATGTTGTACTCTTGCCCCCGACACGAGGAAATTATACATTATACAGTACAACAGAGTTGAACTGACAAATGCAAAGTACAACCTTGCTGCGCCCGACCTCCATCCCTCTTGTCTCCCGTCTGCACCAGCCATAACTAATTTTTTCCCTCTCACCTAATCCCTATACATCTCCTTTTATTCTCTGGCCCTCTATCACTCACTTCCCGTCCTCTATATCTTCCCCCCGTCGTCTCTCTTTCCCCCTCATCCCTCTCTTTCCTCTTCCTCTCGCTCCCTTCTTCCCATCTGTCTCCCGCCTCTCCACCTCCCTCTCTACTCCCATTTCTCTGCTGTCTTCATATCTATCTCTCTCTCTGTCAGGGGTAGAGGAGGCAGAGTATCATTTAGAGAAGATAGCTTTCGCAGACATGCCGATGCACACACACACACACACACACACAAATACACACACACACACACACGAGTTAGCCCAGCTATCCATTGTCTCCCGGTGCGTCTCCGTGTTTGGTGGGCAGCTGCTAAACTAGATGTTATAAAGTGCAACTGGTGCTCTGTCTGGGGAGAGCTTGAGAAGAGAGAGTAATGGAAAGAGAGGAGTAGGAGGTGGAGAAAGAAGGGGAAGGAAGGAGGAGAGGAGGAGAGGAGGGGGGGGGGAGGGGGGGGGACAGTGAATAGAGAGAGAGTCGAGGGGGAGATGGAAACAGGAATGAAACACAGGAAAAAGCGAGGCAGCGGGTGGGGGGGAAGCAATCCTGTTGGTGCTGATAGATTTCTGGGAGAACAATGTTATCTCTGTCTCCCTCCCCACACACACACACACACACACACACACACACACACACACACACTCAAATATACACGCACACACACACACACACACACACACACACAAAACACTCAGACGCACATCTTGTAATAGAGGGAGCTAACAAATCTTTGTGGAGAAGTACATGTATCCCCAGCCTTTATTTTACAACCAAGAAATGCTCCAAAGGCGGCGCAGTAGACTTACAAAGAAGTCGAACCGGGCCAGATATAGAAACACGGTCGAACTCGTTGCAGCATACAAATGTGTGTGTGTGTGAGTGTGTGTGCGAGTGTGTGTACTGGCTGTGGCTTCTCGGTTTATTTACATTCCACGCTGCATGGGGGTGTGTGGTGAGGAATAAGGTTAACCGAGGGAAGCCGGAAATAGCGGTGACAGTGAAAATCTGAGACAGGTGATATTGAAGCTGCGGTGGAAGGAGCGACAAAGGCAGCTGTGGAAATATTGACGATGTGTCACCGTATACGACCGGCGGAGTTGACCACAGGGCGTTTGGAAACTACGGTCAGCACGATGGCTCAGTGGTTAAAGGAATACTCTGCTGTACCTTTTGAATATCAAACACTCAAAGTTTGCAGCTCGGTCTCTCATGGAGAACGGCAGCTGTTGTCAGTTTGGAGGACGGATTCTGGAGGAAGCTGAAAGTCGTGGCACCAAAACGTTCACAGAAATCACTCCTGCAGCATAATCAAGCTCTCGGTGGCTGATTTGTAGGTCCAGTGATCCTCACACAATCGTTGCTTTGCCAATAAATCATTAAATTTTCACTTGTGGCAGCACTTTTGAACAAAAAGGAGGCGACACGGACGCTGTGAGAAACCACAGTCATTAACAAGTGTATGATAATTATCTCTGTCAGGAGCCTGGAGGAGTTACTTTGCAATATTACTCTCAGTGTAGAGTAATAAGTTACTTATTACACTACTTTTGTGTTATTTTGACCAAAATTGTCAATGTTGAATGGATGAGGCTCGTGTTGTTTCACAGCAGTTTATTACAGTTCATTTCAAATCCAGGTCTGACACATTCATGTGTTCACACACAGCTGTTACTGCTTTGGATTAAAATAACTGAGTCTCCTTGGACACAGGGAGGGTCAGGCAGAGGATCAACGTCTGATCATTATCAGATATGGATAAATATTTGTGGGCCAGACACTGAGGTTAGCACAACAAGCAGAATGACGTGCGAGAGTCGCTATGATGAGCGGTTTTTCGTCAGTGTCTAACACCCGAAGTTTCTGACCAAGTGCCATATTCAGCTACTTCGGAGTTGGAATGTGTTGACAATAACAGCATGCATATAATGGGTCTCATTCATGAAACGTGACCAGAATGAATTTGTGTGTAGACTGTTTATGTATTTGGGCATTCATCAATATGTTAGTGGCTACGATCTTTTCGTAGGTACGAACAAAGGCCCAATCACAATACCCCCCCTTGTCCCCTTACTAGCCCTTAGCTATTGTCCACTACCCCTTGGCCCTCGAAATGAAGCAACGAGGGGTAGAGGTAGAAATCTTTCCCTCGGAATTGGGAACGTTGGTTACGTTCACACAAAGGTAACTATTTTAAACAGGAAGCTGCGAGCCATCTACATTTCCATCCGGCATGTACAATGGAGTCTCCAGTTGAGTTCATCCTACCGATCGCTTTTGCCGCATTCATCATGCTTCGTTTGATGAACGACAGACAACAGGGGACTTCTAGCTAACCAGCTAACATTACGAGGCAGCATAGTTATGCTAGCTGGCGTGTTATCGTAATGTGAAAAGTCCAACAATTTTTCAGAACAGGACAGATGACAGACGCCAGATAGTGCGAGCTAGCTAGCTAACAAGCAATGTTAGCTATGTATGAACTTTTTTCCCTGTCTCTTGCTCAGTTGTAGCCATGGCGACATCTATCCCTCGCTGGCAAGTCAGCATCTGAAATCCCTCGCTCTGAAGGGCTAGTTTCATACCCGCTACCCCTCGTGGGAACACGCAAATGTAGGGGTAGGGCTAAGGGGGGATATTGGGACAGGCCCAAAATCTAGACCTGTTTCTGACTGCTGCCTGTGTGAATAAGTAATGCACAAATTTTAATTTGTATTGTGCTCTGTCATGTTCACAATACGCAGATGCCTTTGAAACAAGTTAAACATGACAGAAGATTAGAAATATAACATTCAGATGAATTAGTTAGCATTTAGCAGATTTTACTTTCAGATTAGGTTTCTTAAATTATTATTTAAATCGACTTGACACACGTGTTTTCTACATCTCGTGTCCACTTGATTCAATCATTGGAGAGAACTGTATCCACCTCGTGCTGCTCCAGTGGACGCGTGTCGCTGCACGCATCATTAATAATTCCTGACAGAGGTCTCATCTGCAGCAGTGAGTGGGAGGAGCCTCCTCCTGTAGCTAAGCGTTTCTTTTTTGTGCATCAAGTTTCATGTGGAACCATTTTCGTTTTAATCTCTTGGATGGTTCTTACAACAGAGGACACAGAGTTAACGGCTTCTGTTACCTCCTTACTTGTCCCTGTCACAACACTGCTAATGAAATAATTATGATAAAATATTTTCTCAAAATAACTTTATCTCTCGCTGTCTTTCTTTCTTTGCCAACCCATGTTGGCAGGTGGACAGGGTGCATCTGTCCATACTTGTCATCACCTCCGTATATGGAGGTCACTGGATATTCACAGACGGGGATATATGCTAATTGCTGACCAGCTAGAGTGTGTGCTGTCACTTTAGGACTGACTGGCATTCATTATCATACGCATGTGCCTTGCGATCAAATCCGAGTTTTTCGTGGCGCTCATGAAACCAGTGAAGGTTTTTAGTACCAAGGTTATATATGTGAGAATCTATTCACAGGTTTCTGAACGCTTCATTAATGGGAACCCAATGTATTCAAACCTGACCCTGGATCTGCCACAATGACCTAATCAAATCTCACAGATCAGAGTGAACTCGTCCTGACTGTGTTTAACGACTCTGGGTGGATAAACAGTTTCCCTGGGTGCAGCTGAATGCTAAAGGCCAACCTCTAACCTCTCCTTACACACTGTGGTGTGTTAGAGATTGCATGATAAATGCTGCCCTATTGTTCGAGCCTGTTTCTGTCAACTTGGTGAACCCCGAATACATTATCATATCTTTGGCACAGAATGAGAAACTCAGCTCTGGGGTTTTTTCTGCAGTCTGGATTTATATGTACGATGATTTGCCCTGAAATATAATAATCCTGGAGTCTGGCAACACTGATACTGAACACACAGATGAATGAAGGAGACTTCCTTTGTAACTGCTGCGAATCCAAACTGACTCCAGCTGTCAGTCCATCACAAAAGAGCACGCTACAAACTTTTCTGACCAACGTGCGGCGAGTATTTGATACTGAAAAGAACGATTGCTGCTGGAGAGCTGCTTGAACGTTGTCACCTCGCACAACAGGTCGTGGTCGGGTTCAAACCTGCAGCCGATTCCTGTGTGGAGCTCTGTCCAAACACAAGTGGAGATGCCTTCAGGTCAGGTGGAGAGCAAAACTCTAAATTGTTCATAAAGAGTGAATGTGTTTGTTTGTTCCTGCGCTGTGACAGAAGGTGGACCAAGAAGTCAAACTGACCTGGAAAAGGAGACGCTCCGACTCCTTGTTGCATACAAATGTGTGAAAACTCTCAATTCTAATTATTCACTTGTTTGCTGTGTCCTGTGTGAGGAGGCAGCTGGTGATCACACAGAGAACTGTGAAGCACTCTCACTGACATCTCGGCCACCACTGAGCTAAATGTGGCAGAGAAGGAAACTTTTTGTTTTTTTATTGGATTGCTTACTACACTGTCCTTCCTGCTTAACTGTTGTTTCGGGGCATTTAAAGGTGCAGTGTGTGACTCTGGAGAGAGATTGATTGTTGAATCTCATTCCCAGGTCGTATATCTGCTGGGTGACGCGTTTGGTGGATTTTCACCAGCTTTCTGGCTGCTGCTCAAACTACAGGTTTTACCTCTGCATCTTCCTGTACCTGCCACCTTGGAAACATCAGTGAAGGGGCGGATCCAGGGAGAGACCCGCCCCCCTGTCTTTATCGCAAACTCTCAAATGCAGACCAAACTGTGAGATGATCAAATACAAACCAAAGTTCTGTTACTGTATCGCCCACTTCTTGCCCAAAATGTCTTCCGAAACATCTTTAAGTGCACTGTTTGGCTGTAATATGAGAAGTTTTCAGAAGTGGGCGCCACATTGCAGTGTCGAGAAAAACATTATTTTAAGTAGGGATGTTCGATATTGGCTTTTTTACCGATATATATATTGTCCAACTCTTAATTTCCGATACCGATATATGCAATATGCCCCCCCCCCCCCCCCCCCCCCCCCCCCAGAAAAAAAAAGAAAAGAAAAATTAAATCATTTTAGGTAACTAACATTACACATATTACAAACAAAGGAAAGATATCTCAAAAAACTATACACCTCATCTCTCATATTTTGACATTTTGAGTGAGAGGAGAAGTAGCTGAAGAGTTTGATGTATAATATGTGCATGTTGTGTAAAAGTTGTGTCATTAAAAAAGTAAAAACCGACACAGATTATTTCCGATATTACATTTTAATGCCAATATCGGCCAATAATAATTTTAGGCTGATAATATCGGACATCTCTAATTTTAAGGCATTGTAATAATATTTTTCAACATTTTTTAACCTTTTTTCAGACATTGTATCCGATTTTTTTTCTGATATTTTGTTAACATTTTTCTGACATTTATCAATATATTTTTAGACAATTTAATAATATATATTTTTTAATTTTATCCAGATTTTTCTGACATTTTATCACCATTTTTTCAGGCCTTTTATTAATTTCATTAATGTGAGCCTCCATGTTGTGCTTCACAGTTGGAGAGGTAATAACCTGTGCAGCATCTTTGCTCACTCAGTATGTGAAGCTAGTGCACCGGGTGATTCAACCTGTGATTCAGTCGGCGCTGTCATCGTACAGTCTGCAGACATCAAACCTGATGTCGTACTCAACTTTATTAGATCCATGTGACACAGTGTCGCTGCACTAGACTTATAAGATTGTTAAAATCTCACAGTCTGTGGGAGGGTTAAGGTGAAAGAGTATTTCTCTCACCATTTGCTAATCTAACGTCTGCAAAGAAAACTCACCTTGGAACTAAATTTGGCTCAGTGTCACCTTTGATGTCTAGACATCCTTTGACCTACAAACCAATATACATACTGGGTCAGAGAAGCAGGACTATCAGTGACGAGACGGTCGACAGTTCTGCAGTGAAGGAGCAACAGAGGCAGCTGAGACAATTTGAGGTTTTAAGACGGCATCTGATCCGCAGAGCCGACCACGAGGCGACGAAACCAGACGGCGAGAAATGGAGATGCTTTTCCACGACGCAACACAACCAATCATGTGGCATTTTACACTTATCACAGACGGTCACAAAGTGGCGGCTGGTGTGTGAAACATTCGATGAGTTCAGCCTGCGAGGCTGTGCACACTCGGCGGTGCAAATCCAATGTGGTGCTTCAGGATTTTATTTTTTTTTTTTTTTTTTAATAAATGTGGCCTTTTGTCTGTGCGAACCTGTCAAAATTAGATTAGTTTTCCACAGCAAGCATGGCCTTTACACATATACAAACACACTCTGAGAAACACATAGACAGCTGGGCGCACACACACACACACACACACACACACACACACACACACACACACACACACACACTCAGAGATAGACTCAGCTTCCTATGTGTGAGGCCAATTCATTTTGCCACAAGTGGTCCCAGATTGGATCTGGTCAGAGTCCCATTACGCCTCACCTTGGCTGACCTTTAGCTGCCCCACCCCTCCCCCCGCCCCCAACACACACACACACACACACACACACACACACACACACACACACACACACACACACACACACACACACACACATCTAAACCTGCTCTCAAAACTATATTAAGGCACACACACAAGTAGCCTCTCTAAGACACAGGTCAGGTCATCAGGAACAAGTGCAGACACACACACACACACACACACACGCCCCCACAGACAGACACACACAGAGCGTTATTGATTGTGTGTAACGTTATCTAGATGGGATCATTTCTATTGATTTAGAAAGAGGGGTCACTCTGATCAATGCTATCTGCTCGTCTGCTGTGTCATTAGAGCAGAGCCTGAGTGCCAAAATATCTGACTATCTTTCCTTCCTCTTAGAAAAGGCCACCGAGCGGCAGGAAGGAATTACTCGTTTGATCTCAGGTATCAACAGCGCCCGACGCTGCCGACGTGCCCCAGAGCAAGGGCATCTATATGTCATCTGTGTTTACGCTGTCCGCTGTGCTCGGAGGACTTGTTCAGGATGTAAGCTAACAACCATGAAGCAGAGATAACAGAGGTAGTAGTTCACAGGCAGGTTGTTATTTAACCTTTGTTTAAGCAGGAGCAAAAGACTCACTGAGGTTAAAACTCTTTCTTCAGAGCGTCCTGACCGAGACAGGAAGCAGCACCAGTAACACACAGCTGCAGACAGCAAACAAACAGAGAAATATTTAAATGAAAAGGAGCAAATATAGAAGCTATAAGATGCTCATTTACAGTCACTGTAAAGGCGACTAACAAGACCAGCTACTAATCACTCAGCTGTTTCCAAGCCAACCTGAGAGTGAGGGCAGTAACTTTCCATGTTTATGAAGGATGTAGCTCCGTAGGTAACAAGGAAGTAGCCCAAGAACCTGCTGCCTCTCCCCCACAGGCCTGTAGCTCCACAGGAGTGTTAACATGTGTTTGTCTTGTTGTGTTATTGGAGCCAGAATAGAAGGAGTCATGGCTCAAAACCAGCCGCCACTGCCCGTCAACAAAAACAAAGACAACTATGGTTAAATGTGATAAGACCAAAGGACTGGACGGAGGCCATCATCAAAAATGCTCACATGTGCAGCGCACACTTCATATCAGGTTAGGGAAAAAGTATTTCCTGTTGTAGGGATGAATAACGTTATGTGTATTAAGGGTTATCATGTCCACCTCATCAGAAACTGGGGAGGGATTAAGAGGAATATTGGATTTCTCTGCAACGCTAACTTTTTAGCACATTAGCTAACGTTAGCTTCCATAGCAAAACAAACAAGTGTGGTCCTCCTTTGTAAGATTGGCTTCCTGTGACATCATCCATCCACTGAGTGAGAGCATACGGGTCGGCCAGTCTGGTCCCGTTGCTCAGTGTTTACTTATTCAAGTAACACTGGCGTCCCGGAGAGTGAGTGACCTGACATGGTGCGTTGGTAAATTCAGTCTGACGCTCTACACTCACATCATCTTCCTCCATTGTCTCAAACAAAGCTAACCACTGCTCCACCGTGCCGCCAATTATGGTATCTGTCAAAAATAATCTCAATATGATTTTTTATTCTTTTTTGCAACTTCCATTGAATTCAACTTTCAGCCTGCCGCTGTGTCGCTCACAGTTTGAACACTACATAGGACGGTCCAAAAATAAACATAAACAACTCTCCCAATAAAATGTAAAATGTGTGTAAAATGTTTGAAGCTGCGTCATCGACATGGAAATGGTGAAAGATGTTTTACATGACAGTGAGAGCACCCAGGGGAATGTTCTGAGTACTTGGGTACATTTTCTGTTTCAGCACTGAGAGCACTACGACAGAATAAAGCTCATTTCGGTATAAAAAATAAAACAAACTGTGGGTCCACGAAATCAGGCTCCTATTCATCGTCTGTGGAGCAGCTCCACACTTGATTCACGATGACATCACAAGTTGTCATAGTCATTGTCAAGTCTGGTTTCTGGCTTCGAGAGAGAAGAGCTCATCTTCAAAATATTGATGGCCCTGTCCTCGGCCATGGAAACAACATATCATTGGTGTTTCCCTTTAATGAATAAGAACATAGCAGTGGTGAAGTCTACAGGTGTCTGAGGCAGACCGTCACACCTGAACATACAGAGAGCAGTGATGAGTGAGGGGCTGCGCACATGCCACGTCTGTAACCTCCTCGAGAACATTGCACGCTGAATAACAGTCACTCAGGAACACATGCATGCTGCGATGGCGGCATCACTCTGGCATGTGAGTGTGCCTGAGCATTGATCATTGAAAACAATGGATTTGAGGTCGCAAAAAACGTGACACGTGTACGGCCCCCAAGGGCTTTGAGATTTAAATTAATTCTCAGCTCTCTGTGGTGGCCAGCAGGGTCCAGTTTGTGTCCTTTTATGGTCGCTGATGAAGAGTCAACATTATATCAGCATCATTTCATTTGTGCTCCTGGTTTGGAGTTTTATCTTAAAGAAAATGTCCAAATGTCAAAGTATCCTTGGGCAAGACACTGAGCCCCTGAGAGGCAGATTGCACCTTGTCTGGCAGCCTCAGCCACCAGAGTATGAATGTGTTTGTGAATGGATGAATGTGGCGTTTCAGGCAAAACTGCTTTGAGTGGATGGAAGACGAGGAAGTTGCTGCACAAATGTGAGACAATTTATCACTTTTAGTGTCTCATAGGTGACGACTGAGAAGCACAGCTTTTATCTGTGTATGTTATGAGGAAAATCCTGCACGATAAAGTTAAAGCTATAGAGGAAGGTAAAGGGTTAAAACCTGAGCTCACCATCACAGCGAGACAGTTGCAGTCCTCAAACACGTAGATGTACAAATGTGTGTGTGTCCCTCGGGCTGTAATGACCAGATGTGTCCCCTTTTGCCCATCGTGTTTTGCACCGCTGCTCTTTAAACCTCATCAAGCACACACACACACACACACACACACACGTCTGTATTAAATTCATAAAGTTGATCATTAAACCAAAGAAACTCTCCCACGACGTCAACAAGCGTATGAAAATTCTGTAAGTTAAATATCATTTTATTAATTCAGTTATAGTTCTTTGGGTCCAATCAGACATTACTATGGTCGTTTCGGCTCGATCACCTGTTTCTACTCATTTTATTTTGTGTGTGGCGTGATGTGACGTCGCTCACTGACCTCCAGGTGTCTTCAGTCTGAAATGTTCCCTCGAGTATTGACAAAAATGTTTAAGGATTTATCTTATTTTCCTTTTGGCTGCGAGGACACGAGGTTCACACAATGACAGGAGTGAATACTCTCCCTGTTCACGCACACAGTCTCACTTTATCTCCCTCTCTATCTGTCTCCTTCACACACACACACACACACACACACACACACACACTGCAGAGTCGCCTCCAGTCAAGCGTGTCTTATTGGCCTTCTGTTTGACTTCCTATTCGGCTCAGTGTGTGTGTGTGTGTGTGTGTGTGTGTGTGTGTGTGTGTGAGGGTGTGAGAGATCCAGATGGAGATGGTTTTATAATCACGGGACAGTTGTTGTTTTTATTATTATTTTATCGTTGTTTTTACTGCTCACTAAACTGAGAACGGAGAGTGGAGAGGAGAGGAGGATGTAGGTGAGGAAAAGCAGAGGAAATGGGAGAAAAGAGGACGAGAGAGGAAACAAATGAGGAAAGAAGTGATGGCAGGAGGACAAAACAAATGGAAAGGAAGGTTGCAAAGGTCTTGTTGAAACAAAGAGGAGAGAGAGATATAAATACAGGGAGAAGAGGAGAATAAATAAGATGGAGGCGACTGAAAAGGAGCACAAATAATGAAGAAAGGGGAGGGAAGGAGGAAAAGCAACAAAAAAGAGGGGAAGAGAGTAAACAGGTGGACGAGGAGGGAGAAAGCAAATAAGAGGAGCAACAAATAATGTGAGTGAAATAAAGGTGAGTGAAGGAGAGCAGAGAAGTGATGGAAGGAGGGAAAATTAACGCTGCTAATGAAGCGCAAAGGTAGAAAAACACTATGAAAGAAAAAGAGGACAAGAAAGCGAGATTACGAAGGTCTTTTTAAACAGAGAGAGGAGACGACTGTAACACAAAAAGAGGGGAGGAGAGGAAACAGGTGAAGCAGCAGAGAGGCGGCAGATAAGAGGAGCGACAAATAATGATGAAAGGTGAGGGCAGGGGAGCAGCGGAGTGATGGAAGGAGGAAAAGATGAGTCAAAAGCAAGGTTGCCAGTGTGTCGCTGAAATGAGAGGAGAAATAAAGATGAAATACAAAAAGGTAAAGGAAGGAGGAGAGAATAAATAAAAGGAGAGTAACAAGGAAGGTTGCAAAGGGCTTGTTGATATAAACGCCCAACCATGTTTCTTTTCCTAAACCTAACCTACGTAACTTTACGTTAAGTACACTACTTAATGTTAAGTATCTAACATAACCCCCAACCATGATTACTTTCCTTAACCTAATGTACATAACTTAACTTGCCTGAACCTACATAATTGTACATAAAGTCCGTAACATGATGCCAACTGCGTTTCTTTTTCTAAAGCCAACCTACGTAACGTTACGTTAAGTATGTAACTTTTCATCATGTCTGCAATGTGTCAGTACCAACCATGTTTCTGTTCCTTAATCTAACCAATGTAACTTTACATTCCTAACCCTATGTAACTCTACGTTAAGTAAGTAACTTTCCATTAAGTATGCAACTAATCTACATAACTTATTTTGCCTAAACCTGCATCACTGTACGTTAAGTATGTAACATGACGCCAATGATGCTTCTTTTCCTAAAGCCAATCCACATTACCAACCATGTTTCTGTTCCTAAACCTAAACGTACGTAACTCTACATTAAGTACGTAACTTTCCACCAACCATGTTTCTGATCATAAACCCAACCTACGTTACTTTATGTAAAGTACTTAACTTTCCATTAAGTATGCACAGTGACAATACCAACCATGATTCCTTTCCTTAACCTAATCTTCATCACTTATTTTGCCTGAACCTACATATTGTACGTTAAATATGTAACATGACGCCAATCATGCTTCTTTTCGTAAAGCCAACCGACATAACTTTATTTTCCTAAACTAATGTAACTTTACCTTCGGTACTTAACTTTCCATCAAGTACACAACACGACAATACCAATCTTGTTTTTGTTACTAAACGTAAGCTACATAACTTTATTGTCCTAAACTCACATAACACTACATTAAGCATGTCATGCAAGTTATAACACCAACCATGTTTCTGTTCTTAAAGCCAACTTTCCATAATGTTACCTTAAGTACGTAACTTTCTATACATAACTTACATAACTTAACTTGCCTAAACATAACTTACAAAACTTAATGATGGAGTATGTAACTTTATGTTAAGTACGTAATTCAACAACACCCAACCCTGTTTCTTTAACTTACCCAAACCGACGTGACTTTGTTCGATATCACGAGAGGATGTATGAGGCTGTATTGAAGAGGGGAAAGAGGGGAGAGAAGGGGGAAGAGAGGAGAACAGAGAAACTGAGGAGGAAGGAAACAACAAATAGAAAGCCAGGCTGCAGTCGCAAGAGGAAAATGGCGCTATCAGCAAACCACGAATATGTTACGCTTTCATGTTTCATACATAACATACCAGCATTTCTAAACTGACATAGACATGATAACGTCTCAGAGCCGACCTTATAATCAGCAGCATTTTCAGTCATAATTGTGGCACCAAAACCAGGTATTTTAAACCCAAACATGACGTTGTCCTGACCTATAATCAAGTGTTTGTGTGCCTAAACATAACCGCATGTTAACCACAGGGCTGCTGAAATGTAAAGAAAGTTTCAACGTATTCACGACACAATAACGTACCAACGTTACATCTCCGAGGTTTTCAGAAACATACAGATCAATACCAACATTTATTCTGGTGGCTGGGTTGGAGAGGAAGAGGAGGGGAGACGAAACTGGTGATGGAAGCCAAGAGAAATTGAGAGGAGAGAAAAAGGAGAGGAGCAGAGCAAAGGATAAGTCCAGATGAAGTAAGAGGAGGAGAGAGATGAAAAGAGGATGAAACGGTTGAAACATGGAGAGAAGAAGAAAGAAAGTAAGTGAGAGGTGAGAGAAGAAAGAGGAGAGGTGAGGCAACAGGAGGAGGGAGAAGAAGAAAAGAGGAACAGAGATGGAAAGGAAAGAAAGCACATGTCACAAGTCTCGTTGAAAGGAGAAGTGGAGAGGAGAGGAGAGATGATGGAGGGAGGAGGCTGCCGTTGATTTCTCATTAAAAAAAAACTCGTGACATGCTACCCTTTTTTTTTTTTAGCATGATCACGATCCTTCCCAAAGCTTCACCACAAATTTGTTACTGTAACCATGGCGATGAAGATCCTTTAACCTTTAACAAAGTACTCATTTAAACCCAAAACACGATCTTTCCTTGAACCTGACCAGTTTGTCTTTGTGCCAAAACAAAACCGAACCTGAACAACAGCCACATCATTAAAAGGGTCAGTAATTTATTAAGAATTATTTCATTTACTGAATGAACTGGTAGAAAAAGATTTCCACACACTTTAACATCTCTGCAGTGTTTCACTTCATTGTTGAGCTCTCAGTCGATTTGACCTTCATCACAGGAAACATGAGGCAGCAATAAACAGGCTGGTCAAAGTAACCAATCTCGGTCTAATCACTGGCAGGATGCAGCACACCTGTGCACCACCCTGGTGGTAGAAGCTCCACCTCCTGGGAGTTGTGTGGGGTTATTTGTGGATGGCAAACGGTGAGGCATACAAATGGAAACCATGCTCGTCTTGTAATTCAATACCAGAATACGTAAAAGGGGTGGAGCCAAGTAGAGCTGGGCCATGTGGACAGAATTTAACATCTCTGTATTTACAGGCTGACTGGTGACACACGATATATAGAAAATACAAGTGTTTTCTACGAAATGGAAAACTTGTTTTCAGCTGCAAGTCAAAACCAAATTTGAGAAACAGACTGATCAAAATAAAATGCAAAGACTGTTTGAAAATATGCAGCTGCACAAAACACTAGTCAGCAGCCTGGTTTCTGTGAAGTGCTGTAAAGTGTAGTTGATTCAAAACACACATTAAACACACATTAAACCCACAGTAAACACACAGTAAACACACAGTAAACACACAAACACGCGTTAAACACACATTAAACACACAGTAAACACACAGTAAACATGGCTTAATAGAGACAGTGTCAAACACAAATCAGCTTCACTATAACTCGCAGCATTCACAGACAAACACTTGTATTTATCTGGACACATTTTCCCCACAAATACAACATGCTAATGTTATTAGCACAAGCCTATGGCATTTTACATTGTATAAATTAGCCTAGCAGTTCTCTTCCTCTCCTCATATGAAGCCAGGGACAACAGCAACATTTATTAAAGGTAACGGCACAAAATTCAGCTCCATTACAGCTCACAAGGTTCACTGACAAAACAACTGTCTGATACTAAACATGGCTACAGAAAATGAACGAATGAATGAATGAATGAAGACTATTAAACCAATAAAAAACATGAAACATTACTGTTGCAGTTTCTCTGAGGTTGGGCCCATTTTTGAGTTTGACTGACTGGACTATTATTGATGTTTCCAGCTCCTCGCCAAGACTGAGCCGTGTGGTTGTTCTGCATCATTCAGAGGACTAAACATCTTGTTAAAACGAGGGGAGGAGAGGAGGGGAGACAAAGTGAGTGAAAAGCAAGAGAGGAGGAGGAAAAGATGAGTAAAGTCTTTTCAGAGGAGAGGAGAAGTGAGGAGAGGAGAGGAGAAGTGAGGAGAGGGAGAAGTGAAGGAAGGAGCAAACTCCTCATAGCAACTAAACTTTATCAGTGAGCGTTTCTTTCTTACTTTTCTCCATCTGCTTCTGTTTCCTCTGTCACTTTCTCTCTTTCTGACTCTTTATCTCTATCTCTATCTCTCCGTCCCTCCCACCACATTCGCAGGGTTCATCCAAGTCGCGTTGACGCCCACTCACCTCCAACATGCTACCTCAGTTTCCATGGTAATCGAGTAGCGACCGTGCTACATAAATATATACTTTAACATTCAGCACTCCACAACTCATTAAGAACATCTTTGGATGAAACATTCATCTCTCAGGGTGTTGTCCTCCGTAAACAGCCACCACTCTGCATTTAGGGGCTTCTTGTTTTTTAAAATCCCTGCGAGTGTTTGTGAGCACGAAGCCGGAGAAGCACTGAGGAGCGCATGAACCTGTGAGGTCGTCGGCATGTTAAAAAAGCTGGAGCTGCTCCGCGGAGCGTGACATGATGGTAAATGTGACCCAGGGGGATTTCATGACTACAAGAGAACATTTTCTAGTTCACGACTCATGAGAGAGTCAGAACAAAGCTTATTTGGGTATAAAAGCTGTTCACAAAATCACTCTTCCATTCAGCTGTCAGCGGAGCAGCCCTAACACGTGTGACGTTAACCCTTTCAGAGTCTGAAGTTGTGTCTTGCAGACAGCAGATAGGTAGCAGTGGTCAACATATTGTGGCTGACATCATGGCTGACCGACAACAACAACAGACAGACGGAGTCCCGCCCCCTCTCGTAGCTTACATCTGCTCCACTAGCTTCTTTATCTCCACGGGTTTCCTCTTAAATGTTTTTATTGATTTTTTCCTGTAAAGCTTTTATTATAAAGGCCTCCTAAACGGATTAACATTTAACTTGTCCTCATTTCTCAGCTGGAGATCTGGAACTTATCAGATATACTGCTCCAGCCTCATGAAATAATAAGGATGCTAATAAGGATGATTCATCGGAGCTGGACATGGACTCGCAGCACGCTCATGCTTCTGGTTTTTACTCTTATCACAGCATCACTATATCTTCTTTTATCCTTCTGGATATGTTTATTGTTACTGTGGGATTTATTATTGTTGTTTCTTTATATGATGTACATTTATAAAAGAGGGCTGCTGTTCCTCACAGAGGAGGAGGTCTGCGACACCACCTGTCCCCACCTATAACGCTGTCCTTTCATCCTTGCCCTGGAACTTAACAGCTTAACCTCGAAAAACACTGATCGTTCACAAATGGCCTCGTGTGATTGTAACGAGTCCAACGAGCGCCGGTGCAGCAGGAGTTTCAACGACCGTCGTTGACACACCATTGGAGCATTAATGAACCAGTGACATCATTGTCCTTGTGATGACCTCCTCACAGGTTAAAGACCTGGGTTTTCCACACCAGTTTGTCAGACTAGTTCCAGCCTAGTCAGACAAGCCTCTTGGATAAGAGGTGAAACGTCTTCTAAGTCAAAACCAAGTCCAGTTGTGTTCGACTCAATTTCCTTGAGATACCAACCAGGTCTCACTGCCAACTCGTTAAAGTCTGACACTTGATCATTGGCCCTCAACGTCAGATACCGACACACAGAGGCACCTTGATCAGCAGTATGAGTTACACCGGGTGGTGTAATTTGTTGATGCTCTGGGCAGCTACTGCAGCATAAAGAGTGAGAGGGTCCAAATAGGGCAGGTGAGAGGTGGGTGGGTCAAACAAACTCTGGGCTTTCAGCCAGGAGCCTGCTGTTTGTGTTCCATGTGAGACAAAAAGTCAGTTGATTTATAGCCCCTTTTACTTTTAGTAAACAGTAGGATATTTTTGGGCGGGCGCGGTTTAGCTGGACCTTGAGACCTGTGATTGGGACCTTGTGACTCTGAGTCATCACAGGCAACATGGTCATTGTGGTTCTTTTCCTACACCTAACCACCGTAACTTCCTTTCAGTTACACAACTAACATTTAATATGTAGCATCATTTCATGGGGTGCTAATTTGCAGAATATCATTCCAACGTCGACAAAATCTGACGCTTGGACAGTGACTTCCAGCTTCAGGCCCTGAAGAAAGAAACTGTCCTACCATGTCAGTTACCATTATAGTTTAACAGCACCCGGCAGCGTCATGGGGAAACATAGTGGGACAACAATAAACGTTACGGGGGTGGAAGTCGACAGGCGAGAGGGGTGGAGACCTGTGATTGGGACCTTGTGAACTCTGAGTGTCTTCTCTGAAACCTAGCCACAACATCTGCACTTGCCAAGACGTAACCTTCGTAACTTAATGCTAATTATGTACATTAAATATGTAGCGTCATTTCGTGAGGCGCTAATTTGTAGAATATCATACGCCCCAGTCTCACTCTGAAGTCTTTGAAAACCAGCATTTGTCAGTGATTTCTGGCGTCAGACACAGATAGAAAAATCCATCAGCATGATTTGCGGACGGTCGTCGGTATTGTTTAGCAGCGCCAAGTGGAGTCAGGGGGAAACGTGGCAGGACAACAACGAAATTTGTGGCAACAGTCCCATTAGTGTGGGTACTTTCACCCGGGAGCCAAACCCTGTTCTTTTTCCTGAGCCCAACCATGTGTGTGTTGTTGAAGGGAAAAAAGTCAATTGGCGATGTTGTACCAACGTAGTGCTTTTATTTTGAAAGAGACTGTATGCAAACTGTACATTTCCTGTGAAAACAGAAGTGTATTTTGAAAACAGACAATGCATGTAACAGGCTGAAGTTGACACGGCGTCCCAGAGCGTCAACAACCAACACACCCAGGGTACCTTGGACGCCATATGTGGACGTGGACAGTCCATGAGCAAACGTGGACATGTGATGAGGTCATAGTGAGGATGAGTTGACTCAGACGAACAGTTCTGTGAGGATACGTTGCCCCAGTAAAGTCTCTACTAGAGTCAGCTGAGGAACCAGTAGAGAACCTTTGAAAAGAATAATCATTAAAATAGCAAACGGTATTTCCAGAGAATAATGTTAAAGCATTGGCGTTTGACCTTTTTGCCCTCCAAAGGAAACATATTGTGTTTCTCAGTAAGCATTTAGCACAGTGTTATGAATCCTTTAAGCCAGATTTCACGAAAAATGACTAATAATCATTCATATTTTCAGTAAATGTGTCATTTAGCAGCACAGTGATTCATCCATGGTTTTATCAGGCATCATTCAGGCCCCCAGGCTCAAAGAATCAAACAGCACTGTGTGGCACCTGTAATGCTTCGAAACATGTTCCTCTGTGAGCGTGAGCCAAACACCTGCTTGGGTTCTGTTTAGCATCATTGTTGTTCAAAGTGAGTGAAATGAAAACTTGCCGGACATTTTTTCTGACCGAAGAAAAATCAGTGATTATCCTGCGAGTGTTTAACAACAACATGTGTCACGAGTCTTAGCGGTTGGCTTGTTGTCAAAGCCTGATGGGAGTTGGACATATGCAGAGTGTCTCTGCTTTCAGACGTAGCGTGAGGGTTTTATGGAGATGAAATTAAATCCATGAAGATTTCATAGAGCAGAAGCTTGTGGGTTTTGCAAAACATGTTTTTCCCAAAGTCGAGCTATCACAGAGTGGCTCATTAAGGCTTTAAGATTTCTGTGATTTGTGAGCTGAGTGATGTCGAGGTGTATTAGGAACTGTAGCTTACATCAAACCTGTAGAAACATCATCCTCATTTCAAAGACATTTTTAGGAGACGAGTAGACGTAGAGATGATGAGGTTCAGAGGTGTTGCTGCTCTGTTAGAGGAGCATACAGTCTTTGACCTCTCTTGTGTTGTGTCTGTTTTATGTGCCTGTGCTTTATGAACTTCGTGTGGGAAATTTTACGTTACTTTCAGTGAGAAGGAAACAATCTACTCTGCAGCAGAGCAATCTGACTTCTGTTGATGGACATGTGGGGTGATACTGGAGCCACATATCATGACTGAGGCTGCTGTCAGTCCTAGAGTGTCTCCTCTGGTCTGAATCATGTTGTTCCAAAGTTGTATAATTGCCTAGAGTTGGTTCGTGTTCTCACGGCAGCATTTACAAGAGGACCAGATCAAATGCCTTGTGTGAGGAAGCTGCTCTTGATTGGTCAGAACCAAACAAGCAGCCTAAAAGTTCTTGTGGTCTTTAAAGTGCAGAAAATAGTCCCTTCAAATCACGTCTTGCATTTCAGTCCCTATATTTGACCACAACATCTTCTACAGAATCTTCCTGACATCATTCTTGGCTACAAATGTGGAAAGAAACTGATTTTTTTTAAAAAGATTTTTCTCTTTACCCAGATTAGTCTCAGTTTCCTCAGTGTGATACTTGATCTTATGTACATGAAGTTTTACTGAGATTCTCTTTTGTTCACAATCTGCATCTTGAGCTCCAAAACCAAAATTAACCAAATGAAAGTTTTGATGTAGTAGTATGTAAATTTTCCATCTATTTTCATGTTCATTTGTTCAATTGAATTGATAAGTAGTTTCACCAATTTCTCCTTTTTTAACAGACAGTTTAGGACCAAATCTGAGACACATTGAAAAACATTTTTTATTTTATTTTAGGCAAAATCTTAAATTTTTTACTGACTTCAGAGGCCCATTACTCTGTCTCTGTATCACCTAGAGTGTTTCTGACACTTTCACAAGAAACTTCAGAGAGTTTTCTTTCTGGCAAGACCTCATGCATGCATGTAGTCAGAGCGGCTCAGAAGCTACAGTCATTTTAATTTGGGTATGTCATTCTAGGCGTTTTTGCTGCAAAATGAGGGGGGAGTGCAAGAGGTTATAACCACAGCACAGACAAATGATGCCGTCCTGTCAAACAGGCGTCAGATCAGGAAACGAAATTTACGATTGACGTTTGTGTTTCATTTAATATGGAGGTCATGTTGACGAATTCATTCACTGTTTAAAATATCTGTGCTGAATGAATCTGTAACTGAAGTAAGAGACAACGAAATGATTCACAGAAAAAGAAGCCGACACGTTTGAAAGTATTGAGGAGATATTTTAGCTCTGAAACTTCATCATGTCCCACAAGCACAGAGAGAAGACACACAACTTGTTGGTTCAGCCAAGTAGTCAGACTGTGTCAGAAACACACACACACACACACACACACACACACACACACTGTCACGAAAACACACTCATGCGTGGAGAAGAAAATGTGCCTGCACGTACACACACACACACACACTTGCACTCTATCTCTCCCTTTGGAGCAGATGGCTCCACAGTCATAGCTGATGTTTCACACATCAATGAAGCACACCATGTACTCACAACTACTGAACACACACACACACACACACACACATGCCATGTAAGTCACAACCACTGAACACACTCACACAGAGGAACATGCTTGCACACATGCGTAACCACTCGAACCCAGACGGACCGCAACACACACACACACACAGACACACACACAGACACACACACACACACACACACACACTTACACACACATGCACAAATGCACACACATGCACAGAGTGTCCTCATCGGCGCTAATTTATGGAGTGAGGAGCCATGTCGCTGGCGACGTAGCTCAAACCTCATAACACACTCTGCCTGTCCCTCACACACACACACACACACACACACACACACACAGGTTGAAAGCATTAGCGGCTAAGAGGCACGAGGTTATAGTGTCGTATTGTCATGGGTGTTGTTAGGCCTGATGTCAAATAGCCGACAGCACGGAGTGAGAATATTGCACCATAACCCTGCGGCTCAAGGACATTATTGCTTTTACAAGACAGTCGGCAGCACCTGTGGTTTTAATTGAAAGCACTCAGCACTAAATACAGACCTCTGATGAAGAAAATAAACCACACCACAGTTAAACGCTCTCGTCTTTTACTGCTGGAGTTTTTTTTCCGGAGGTCTAAACCAAACCGCTGTCACTTCCTCGAGAGCAGCACTTCACACATCCGGCGCAGGAAGCCTCCAAAACAAATAAATTGCTCGAAAATATTACCGCCGAGAGAAAATTACATGCTCAGAAGGAATTTGATGTCAACTTTTGGTGCCAAGTAGGGTGTAGAAAATCAGCGTTATTTAACTTACTGGAATCAATGTTTCTATAGCAACACAACTCTGGCCTCGCTGATATTGGGGAAAGGTGTGAAAAATTCCCTGACAGCTGGTGGGCTATCATGAATTAATGTTGCCACGGAGACGCTGTGAACTACCTGATTTACAAAAACACACATATAAACACTGAGGCGCACACACATGAGGCGGAGAGCAGAGGACGCAGACGCGCGCTGTTGTGTGGTTTTAAAATGTTGTTTTAATAAATTAAGACTTTGGACCACCCGCTGAGACGAGACGAGCTGACAGCAGGAATAGTAACACACAGAAACACAGGCGACGTGCCAGAGTGTCTTTGGCACATTCGAGCAATTAAGGTACAGAAAAAAAAACATTTGATTCAGGGTGTTAGAGTGATTTATTTTCCGTTATGTGCGTGCGGTGTGAGATCTGTTTGCTCTCTGCAGCAGCTAAATGCTCACCTGTCACACAACAGGTGTGTCAGACATCTCAGGAAATGAGAGATAAATATGAAACAGAAACGATGACGACGGTGCATCAGTTTGAATTAGACGCTGTAGCAGCAGCTGGAAGGTTAAAGGGTCAGTTCACTCAAATCACAAGAAATGAGGCTTCATTAGGAAAGAAACTGTGTCGCTTCTTGCAGTGACACAAAGTGAGAAAGTAAAGGTGGCTGACGACTTTACTTACGTCATTGTGATGTTCCTGTAACATATCTGATACTTTTTCTAACATCACAACAGCATCACATAATGTTTCACTGCACTGAAGCTGCCTGCAGAGAAATGCAGATAGCTAGGCTGCGAGACGATGGCACAAGTCATTTGATATTTGCACAGCTACTTTTATTTTTTACTTCATGTCAAATCAGTGATGAGAGGAAAAAGACAATAATATAAATAATAAAAAATAACAGACATTAGAACACAAACATGTTCCTGCAGATAACACGTGACATCACTTTCTCTGGTGTCCACTGCAAATCCACAGTCGGTGGGTGAAACACGTGAGAGACGCGTCAAGAAGTGCAGTGTAGCCAGTCAGAGGCAGAGTGGGGCCAACACGCTAGCTTACCTAGCATCGCTGAGCCAGCTATCGTTACAGCTCACCCCCAATTTCCACCAGATGCGTGATGGTTGCGTCTGCGCTCCGGAACGGCAGCAGAGCTGATCCGTTTCAATTCTAGTCAATGTGTGTGTTTCTACCAGCTGCGGCTGTGCTGCGTTCCAGCTCCGTCACAGCTGCGGCGCTCCGGAGCACAACGCAGCAATTCAGCACAGAGCAGATCGTGCGGGGCAGGAAGTCGTGCACAGAAACAAAATAAAGCATCCGGTTAATTTTCAAAATAAAATACACAGTGTTGACGGCGGATCATGTTTCCCTGCACTACACCTTGAAAACATCATAATGGGCGGAGGCAGGCCTGAAGTCAACAGGTCAGAGGTTTCCAGACGTCATTTCACCCCGTTGACACCATGGACGAGGAGATGTTAATCATGGAGCTGCACCCACATGTCTTCCTGCTGCTCCTCTGGTTTTGTGGTTCTGTTTATAGAAACTACATCTTGTTATATCGCGTGATTATGCGCATCAAAAATTGCAAGTAAAAAATTATTGATTAAAAAATGCAAATCCAAAAGTTTTGTTTGTGAGTCTTTTTTTTTTTTTCATTTGCAAGTCAAAAAGTTTTGCAAGTAAAAAGTTTAACCTGGTGGGCGGGGCCTAAACTGAAAGCTGTAAGACACGTCTCTATTGGCCCGTCTCGATCGGAATTCCAGCTTGCAAAGCTTTTTTTTTTTCTTCTTCTCTCGGTTGGCGGATTGCAAACAGTTTAAAGGTGCATACCGCCACCTACTGTACTGAGTGTGCAGCATCATGTCATTTAGCCTGTTTCTTAAATTCTACTCATCAGCCTCGTACGCTTGCAAAGCAACATGGGAGTTCTGTAGTTCACGGGAAATTTAGTGCGGGAGCTGTGGCGAAAATCAATTCTGAAACCAAAGTTTTTCAGGTTCTGGTTTCCAAAATGAATTCGTCCACATGAGTGGTGTCATGACATCCACACTGGGAGCAACAACAAAAGTTTTGGGTTTAATTTTTGTTCAGTGTAAATTAAGAGCAGTAAAAGATGGAGTCAGACTCCTCACGTTTATCCATCATTTACTTCTGATTAAAGTTCTCAGGAGAAAGAACATTTGAAGTCCTGCACCTAAATATAAAAACGATCTGCTTCTCGTATAATACGATCAGAAGCTCCACAGCAGCTGCTGAACGGATCTTGTCTGTAAATACTCAGGTTATTGTGTGTTGTTCTTGTATTAGTGTCGTATCATGATATATTATAGTGACTGTCAGTCTCTGCATCCTGTCCAGATGCTCTGCTAATAAACGGGGACAGTAAGCAGAATATTCATGGCCCTCGTGCCCTGCGGACAACAGCGCTGTCAAACGTGCCTGCTGTGCATCGTCATGCGTGTCACACAGTGTGATAGGCATGTTAATTGCTTAATTTCATCATGCTGTAGTACACCTGTATACACACCTCTGCTTGTGCTGTCTTTCTCTACTCGTTTATTATTTGTCCGTAAGCTGTATATTTACATTTACATATTTCTAATTTTGACCAGTTTGGTGTAACTTTATTTATTTAGAGAACCACACCGATGATTTTGCATATTTTAGCCCAGTTAATACAAATGACACCGTCCCCAGCATCTATTGTTTTCCATTGGTTTCAACAGTTTGACTTAAGTGACTTAAAAATCAGTCGAGCTAGACATCATTGAAATCTACAGTGTGTTCACTCCATGTGTGAGGTAATGCAGCTTATATCAGTCTCCATTTAAACAGCATCACTGCTGAAAGAACAAATTAATGTTGTTGATGTTCACACACCAGAGCAGATCAGGTCAAGTAACAATAGGGTTCGTGCGTGAACGTTCTTATCTTGCTGATCACAGAGAAAGAAATGACCGGACGTTGATAAGTGTGGCCGCCACATTCCTCCTCCTCCGTCCGACACTGTGGCCGCTGAAAGCAACTTTCATTTAAATATCCCACCGCAGTATATTCTGGGTTCAGAGGCTCCTCCCTGAGAGTTTACCACACGGAGAGGTGAAATACGGCCGGAAAGAGAAATGAAAAGGAAACGCTGACGTCCCAGATCCAATTTAAGCGAAAAGTTTAACCAAAGGAAGTCAGAATAAAACAGTGTGGAAATAAGTCACTGATGCGGCCAGCAGGGTTGCAGTGGGCAATCACACAGAGGCGTTGTGGTGGGGGGAAAGTGGGACTAGGAGGGGCCCCTTGGAAAGCCTGGAATGACAAGTTTGCAATTTTTTTTACTTCGAAGTAAGTGATGCCAAAACTAAATTAAAACTGTCTGAATGAATCAGTTGAAAGACTGGACTTTGTATTAAATGGTGGAAGCCCCTGTCACCCCTTAAAGACGTAACATGGGTTAGTCGCTCCTGCACTGGGATTCAGTTCAAATGCAGCCTGAGCTGAGTGAGCCACTGCTCGTGCTGCTGGAGCTGGTCAGTGACTGTGTCAGAAACAGCCAGGAAAAACCGTCCTATCATGTCAGCATGATAAGCGGCCGCTTGCTGTTATTATTTAACGGTGGCTGGCAGTGTCAGAGGGGGAAATAAGCAGGACAATAACCAAAGTAAGGTGAGCAGGGAGGGTGGCGGATGGGTCCAACCACCACAGACTTTTACCCACGAGGCCAGTGTTTGCTTCCTGTAAGACTGTAAAGCCAAACCCTGTTCTTTGTTCATAAACCCAGCCATATGTGTGTTGAAAAAAGAAAAAAAGAAACATCAATTTATGGTGTTGTACCGACGTAGTGCTTTTATTTTGAAAGAGACTGTATGCAAACTGTACATTTCCTGTGAAAACAGAAGTGTATTTTGAAAACAGACAATGCATGTAACAGGCTGAAGTTGACACGGCGTCCCAGAACGTCAACAACCAACACACCCAGGGTACCTTGGACGCCATATGTTGATGACCAAACGTGGACATGTGACGAGGTCACAGTGAGGATGATGATGAGAAAGAAAGACAGCAAACTGAAACTGTAAAAGAAAATTCAAAAGGTACGAGAAAGAGAAATGTGTCTAGAGGAGGGACGTGCCCCTTCCCTGGGTTGGAATATGGATGTATTTATTATTAATCACAGAGAATATAATAAATTACATTATTTTTTACAGCCGACATACTAATATTAGCCTATGTATTATATAATATCAACATTGTTATAATATCCATTAAGCTTATAATGAATCCAGACCCAGGTGGTGGAGGAGACAAGGACAAACATGTAATCACTAGTGTTTAAATAATTACACTGTTTCAAGGTTTATTTCTCTTTTTAACGATGTTTTAATGATAAATGATAAAACATGCTTTGACTTATCAGTGTGAAAAAAGTCAGATGAATAAGAGGCGGGCAGCGGTGCTGTTCAGTCCTCAGTCAGCCTGGAGTCGGGCCCAGAGAACATGCATCGATGTGGGCCCTTTACAAAACATCCTCTTTTCTCATAGGCTGCACATTTTACAGTGATTAATGTGTCGCTGCAAATACTGTGATGGCAGTCAGAGTGTGGTCTGAGGACGGTTCTCAAACTCAGACAGACTCGACGCTGACTCAAAGCTGCGTACATGACTGCATACAACCTGAAAGAGGTGTGTGCCACTTCCCACGCAAAAGTTGTGATCTATAAAAACAGACTTGATGAGAGAAACTTTGACTCACGCTTACGAACATTTTGGACACGGGACATTGGCGACACAGATGGTGAGGTGGAAGCCTGACTGCAGAATCTGGCAAATATTTTCTGGTGCACGTCATTTTTGACTTTTGTCCGTACGTGCATTTTGACGTGACCACACGCCCAGATTTCTGTTGCACTTCTGTTTGGTAAATGAGAGCCAGTGTGATTTATCCTCCTGAGACTGTGTCCTCATATGATGACATCACAGTTTGGGTTTGCTGCACCTTAAGGCCCTGACACACCAAGCCCACAGTCGGGCCGTTGGTGAGCGTCTGTCGCCCTAGTTTTTGCGGTGTGTCCCGCATCGTCGGAACTTTGGTGTCGGCGGCTTTTCATCCGATTGAGCATGTTGAATCGGTGGCGGAGCTTGTCGGTGAGAAAGATACTTGGCCGTCGGATGTAGTCCGTGTAGTGTGTTCAAATGCAATTGACACAGGGCGACGTGAGGCCACGTAGACGACGCAACAGTTGGCCTTTTCTCACCACTAGTTCTTTGATGTCGGTTTGGTGTGTCCGCACCTTTATGCTTCATTCTTCTTAACTCAGACCTGTTGTCTTCGTTTGTGGACACTTTTTTGTGCCATCTAGTGGTCGTAAGAGCACAATACACTAATCCCTGTAAAAACAAGATGGCAGCCATCTGTACCAAGTCAGTCTGCAGCCGACCCCGACACAAAAGTGAGCGAGGTCTGAACCTGATCATATGTTATGGCTGAAAATTGTTTATTTATGAATAATAATGTTTGTAGTTTGACATGGCAACAAATGTGACCAATTTTAGCAACAGTAAAAAGATAAGACACTTTTAATTAGGAAGTACTTGTAACACCTAACATGATGGCCGCCTGTAACAGAAATAAATAAACCCTTTGCGTCAACATGATTCGTGGTTAAAGAGCTGAGGACACCTGGGTAAAGTTCCTCAAAGTGTGTTTCGGCTGATATTTTGCTCATGATTTTGACTGAGTAGAAAAAAAAGCTGCTGAAAATGAAAACATCTCTGCATAAACATAAGACTGAACTTGAGTCACTGGAGTCAAAAGCAAGCTGCAGACACTCATCCATCCCACAGATCTCCACACTCTCTTACACTCTACACTATCTTGGCTCAGACTCGGCTGCCTGTTCCTGCCCATGTCTCTCTCTCATGCAATCCTTTTGTGCTGGCGCAAACATATCGCTCTCATTTCCCATGCACAGAGCATGTTATTTGAATTTTTAAGACGTGATCGTTTCATGCAATTTCATCAGACCTGCCTGCGCTAAAGAACTTGGAGATAAAATTAGCTTGGGTATATGAGGATCCAAGGTGACTGCTGGTAGTCATGTGTGGTTGTTGGCCAATTAAATCTCTTGATATAGCTTTCTATTCCTGGATGAGGTGATGAACAGAGTTGAATACGTGCCTCTGAAATGCCTGCGTTTTCTTGTGTGGGTAATTAAAGAACATTTATTTATGGTCTTGTGTTCGCAGTGGAAACTTTACCTTATGTTTCCTGTTGGATATGATTTAACAAGTTTGAAAGCTCTAACTTGATGAAGGTGCTGTGAGGGCTCCTTAACTCTGTCATTTATTTAGTGAAGTGATCGCCTGCACTTGACTTTCCTTTGATGTCATAAAAAATTTGGGTTCAGAGAAAGAAGATATTTCAGCAAAAGAGACGATACTGTAACAGTTTGTGTGTTTGTACTGAACCGTCATGATACATGTCAGTTTAGTGAACGCAGCTCAGTCTCGTGCACAGACAGTTTCAGGGGCAGCTGCTTAAGCAAAAAGACACTCATAATTATTGATTAATAAATAGTTATGTACACATTTTTCTTACTGTATTATTTTATTTTTTATCATTATAAAAATAGTTTTATTATTAGTTTAGTACCCATACACTGATGCAGACAAGGGCGTCATTTTGTTTGAGCATTGCAAAGGACACATTTCATTGACATTTTTCAGACATTTCAATAATATTTTTCTGACATATTATCAACCTTTTTTTGGCTATTTAAAATATTTTTTAGGACAATTAAAGGATTTTTCTGGACATTTTTTTTAAAAATATTTCTTCAGGCATTTCATCAACATATGTTTGGACATTTTTTTAAACTTTTTGTGCACAATTTAATTATGTTTTTCAGACATTTATTAACATTCTGTGGACATTTTTTTAAAACATTTTTCCGGACAAATGAATAATATTTTTCAGACATTTTATCAACATATCTTTGTACATTTTTTTTGCAACAAAAACAACAAACGGAGAGACAGTTGACAGTTTCCATTCACAAATCCAACATTTCTCTGCTTGTCCCTCAGTCCTCAGCAGGAGGGTTTAATCTGATACTTGCACTACTGTCTGTTCAAGATAAATCACAACTAATGGATCCTTATGATTTGATTTTGTATTATTTATTAATTCTTTTGTGACTTTTAAACTGTAGTATAAACCACACCATGACTTTTGTGTACCGTTACAACCGTAACTGTTTAAATGATGTTGCTTTATGCTTTAAGGGTTGTGTAGCAAAAAGTATCATGTCGTGTCATATTGTATCATATTGTGCGGTAACTGTAAGTAACTGCATTTCTACGTACTCAACAGCAGTCCAGCTACATCAAAACAGCCTTTAAACCAACTCCAAAGCTTTTCATTATTTCACGTGTAGAAATACAAAACAAGACACTTTCATTGACCATCAGGAGCTAGTTTAACGTTAACCTCAGAGACAAAGAGGCTCCCAGGTGTACCGGTGGCTAATGTTAGCAAGCCAGCTAACAGAGAACACAACCTTTGACTCACTGGGAGTCATTAGCTAAGCGACGCTAAGCTAAGGTAAGCTAGCTGCTTTTCTCCACGTCCAGTCAGCCAAGCTAACAAACCCTGTTTGCGTGTGTGTGCCAGACACAAGGAGACCAAACTTCTATCCATCCAGCAAACAAGCAGATCCCTAAAATTTTTCAATTTTTAACTGATCAAAACTTCAACCTGTATCCTGCACACGACTCGTTACTGCAAACAGCAAACACATTGCTGTTAAACATTACAGACTTTGCTGCGTAAGATGTTAGTTTCTTTTTACCACGACCACAATCCTTCCCTAACTTTTTTTAATTTTTTTTTTTTTTTAAAGATTATTTTTTGGGCCTCTTTTCCCTTTAATGGACAGGACAGTAGCTGTGTTTCCATCCAAAAGTGACTGGAATCATTGGGAAATGCGCATTAAAAGAAATACGAATCCTGTGTGTTTCCATTAAATGTACGGACTTTGGTGAAAACTACAAACTCGCGCGAGTTTGTCGCAGAACCGGAAACAATATAAGTCTCGCATTCTTCTTCTTCTATGTTTTCTGGCGGTTGGCAACCAGCTTGTAAATGTATTACCGCCTTCCCGACCTGGAGTGTGGATATCACCATGGAGACAGGTGCACTACGTCAGACTTAATTCCAACATAACTGTTTCCATCCCCCATTTTGTGAATCAACATTTTTTCGAATCAACCAAAACCCGACTAAAGCGAGCGTATTTTAGTTTGTGCGAATCAGGAGGTTTTAATTCGAATTTTGGTGTTTCCATCATAATTTTCCGATGCGATACTTCTAGATGTGCATCTAAACAGGCTGATGGAAACATGGCTAGTGTGTGAAATGGGGGAGACAGAAAGTGGGACGACATTCAGCAAAGGGTTACAAGCTGGAGTCGAACTTTGCGACTGCTGCAGTGAGGCATCAGCTCTATACATCGTGCGCCGGCACTATCCACTACGCTACTGACGCCCTGTCCTTCCCTAACTTTAACCAAGTGGTTATTAATATAACCATGGTACAAAGGTACCCTTACCCTCATAATGTAGTCATTTGAATCCAAACCATGATCTTTGCTTACAGGCCAGCTGTTAGGAAATATGGGCAGGGGGACAACACTTATTGTATTCTTTATTTTTACATTTCCATGTGATTTTTGTGTGTGTTTATTTTTCGGCAGAAAGAAAATGCCCTCAACTAAATGATTAGAGAAAAGTAAAATCAACAACAAATTACTGCAAAGAATTACATCATAATATCAGATCATGATTGAAAACATATTAATAGTATAAAGACTTTATGGTTGTCAGCTCTCAGTTTTCCACTTACAGCCAGTGTATGTAATTGCAAGACTGTGAGGGAGTCTCAGTAGGCAGAAATAATTTTGAAAAATGGCAGCGTTCCTTTTTTCCCTCGCCAAAATTTAGCGTCACTTTGGAGCGTTATTTGGCCCCTTCTGACAAGATAGCATCACATGGTTGGTACCAATGGATGGACCGCACCATTTCACAATACTTGCGGGGGGGGCAGCAGCATCAGATGGCACATTGAAATGTGTGGTAGTGATAAAAGTACATTTTTTTTTACCATGTAAATACATTTAACTTTTATTCTCAGTGATTTAAGTCAGTGAGTAAACTGTTGTACTTGATCCAATTCAAAGGTCAACACTCGACCTTTTCATGGGCCGGGCTCTGCATCCTTTGTGCCCTGGACCCTTAACACAGCCATGTCATTTCTGCGTCTAAACCTCAAACCCTGAACACACCAGTGTCAGATCAGGAAACATTGTGATTATTTTGTAGCAGTGGTTTGTGATGGAGAACAAAAGATGTTGCAGAGGTCGTAAGAAGTCTCTGGAAACCCAAAAGATCAACACGATGCTTCTTTAATCCTCCCGAGCGTGTTATGTTGCTGGTGATTATGCTTATATGTGTCAGTCTAGTGTAATTTAAACTGGAGTCTACGTTTGGGACAAATAAACTCCAAATGTTTGTGGAAGTGACCGCACGCTGCACGTCCATAAAAATATGATCCGGGATCTTTTATTAACACCGATGAGTCTCTCTCAGTGCATCATCGGGCTCGTGAAAAGCTGCAATGTGCCAAAAGCTTAAAAACACTTACTGCAGTTGTGTGATAATCCAGATTTGTGATTTTCCCCATAAATACCAGCATTATTCCAGCATTATATCATGGCTTTATTATTGCTGTTTTAATTAAAAACAGAATAAAACAAGACACGGCTGCAGAGGGCTTGAGAGCTGCTGCAGGCTCTATTGTGTGCTCCCAGTTAATTGCAGGCTAAGTCAGATCCATTGTTGATTTTACTGCGGGCCAGTCCCTCTCACAGACCTATAGCCCCGTCATTTCACCGTGACATGCCATCATAATTTGTGATTTATGCCCCTTATTAAAAGTATTGACATAAGTAAAAGTGAAATATGATGTGACGCGATGTCGCGCGAGGCGAAGCGGCCGCACTGAAGGAGAACAGAGACGAGATACTGTTCAGCCTCTGTGGAAATGATCACACCTGATTCTTCCTTAATCATCAAACATGACCCTGACGGTTTGAATTTAAATATTTGGTTCATTCTGATTAATCATGATGTCATTTCCTCTGTAAAAGCAGTTGATGGTGTTTAACGTGTAATGAGCTTACAGTAGCGCTGCCCTCACACAACCTCTTGACGTCTCATCTGATGTCTCTCTTTGAAGCCTGCAGGAATTTTTAGGTGCGTCTCTACAAGGACTCGCTGTAATTATGTTTGCCTGTAACGTTCAGTGAGAACGAGGGGGAATGAAGTACAAGGTTTAGTTGGAGTTTAGATTATGAGAGAACAGAGGAAAAAAAGAAAAGTAAAGAAGCCTGTGACTCATCTGGCCGGCTCCAAACCTTCCCACACAGCGCCGGGACTGCACACCGCAAGTTATCTCTCTCAACTCATCTTCATTCACATTTCACTTTCTTCATTTGTCACCACAATAAAAATGTATCCTCATCATACGGTGTGACATTAAACAGGATGTTTCTTTGAGTTCTTGGTGTTTTTAGCCGCTCATGAGAAGATTAGCTTCAAATAATTGTGCGTAAAACATGCGAACATGTGGCTGCTGCGTGTGTTTGACTCCTGGTGCAGAACAGCAGACGTGTCGTGTCAAACTGAGGAGAAATGTAAATGCAAAGACAGAAAAAAAACAAACGCTCCTGACTTCTCTCTGACCTCAAACATCGAACACTTAAAAGGTAGAGAACAGGAACATGTTTAAGGGCAGACACGGAGCCGGAGGAGCTCTTAACGTAAGACGGCGACCCTCTCCAGCTTCCCCACCCCCATCTGCATGCATCTTCCAGCCTCCAATACCAAGTCAATTAACCCTAATGGAAGTGGCAATTAATTAACTCAGCAAACACAATGATTAAGGACCTGACAATCAACTGAGGGGGAGTGGTTTGAGTCATGCTGATTTAGAGGTAATGACTTTCTGGCTTTTTTCTTTGATGCAGAAAATTAAATAAAAACAGGAACAAACACGCTCGGCATCAAGCTGGATTCACGTCGAATCAGATAAAGCCTCGAGTTCAAAGATCCGACTCAGATTTGAGTCCCAAACGCACTCAAAGTTTTCAAAATAAAAGCAATTCAATCTGGCTTTTCTGTCTCTTTCACAGCCCAGTAAAGATCGGACACGAGGCCTTACCGTGCTTCTCTGCCCGTTGGTTCCTATTGGTCCTCTGAACACCCCCTTGATGCTCCGCAGCTGTCCGTCACGCAGGTGGGTGGAACTGATCACAATGTAGTAGCACGCCATTGGATTTGATTCATATGCCTGAGTCTCTATCTGAGCATCTATCTGGACTTTGCTTCCTCTGTCTCCTTCAACTCTCTGCTGCTCTCCTCATCGCAGCTCTCCTCCTCTGTGTTATAAAGTGGAGGAGGGACGGAGGAAATAAGAGGAAAGAAAGGAGGAGTTTCTCCCCCCCGCTGCTCTGATTTATTCCCTCTCTTCTCTAAGTTTTTGCCGGTGACTCTTTGACTCGGCTCATCTTCCCCTCAGCTTCTGTCTCTTCTTAAATATTTCACCCTGCGCTCCTCTCTTCTTCCTCACGCTCTTATCTTGTCGTTGTCTAAATGTTTTTTTTATTCTTTTTTTTTCCTCTAAAAAACGTTCCCTCTACGTCTGCCTGTTAAATATTTCCCTCTCTCAGTCTTCCAGATGTTTTGCTCCCATCTTTCATTCATCAATCTTTCCCTGTCATTGACTCCCTCTCTCTCTCTCCCTCTCTCTCTCTATCTCTCTCTGTCTCTCTCTGTCTCTTTCTTGCTGAGTCGAAATTTCTTCCCCGAAACCTCAGCCTCTCATTGATCAGTCTTGCAGTTCCTCTAACTATCTCCCGTCCGCTGCCTCCCTCTCCTCTCCTCTCCTCTCCTCACTTCACAATCTCTCTTTGGTTTCCCCTCCCTCTTTGTCTCTGTGTCTCTCTAAGTGGAGGGGAGGGATACTTTTGTTTTCCTCCCTCTCACTATCTCCCCATCTCCTGTCTCTTGTCTTTGTTTCTCTCCTCGTCTGCCTCCTTGTTAGTGTGGAGAAGAAGTACTCTCCTCCCTCTGTCTTCCTCTGTGTCAGAGCAGGCGTGCAGCTTCCTCTCAGATGCTCCTCTCCTCTCCTCTGCTGCGCTGCATGTGTTCGCTCTCCTCCCTCCTCCTCTACCTCTCCCTCTTTCTCTCTGCTGATCTCTTGCTCTGTGGCCGGCAGAGTGGTTTGCTCCTCAGTTACCCGCGGTTACCATCTGCCCTTTTAACGCATGGAGTGCTGACGCTTGCTCTCTCCTCCCTCCCTCTCTCCCTCTCCATCCCTCCCTCCCTCCCTCCATCTCTCCTCTTGCTGTCTTTCTTCTCTCTTTAATCATCTCCCTCTCTCCCTCCTTCTCTATTTCTCTCAAGCTAAAGGAGACAAGCTCCACCTACTGGTGAGCAGGAGACACGCAGAGAGGATGGAGTGAGGATGAAGGTGGAGAAACAGTGAAAACAGCAGGAGCTCTTCTTTAATTCCACTCATCATGTCTGTGAAAATCTCAGAGCTGGTGGTGACTTGGTGTCTTGCTCAAGGGCACTAAAGCCCCATTTCCACCGAGCAGTTCATTACAGTTCACAATGTTTCTGTCTCCACAGTGAAAGTTGTGGATGGTCCCAACAGCAGCGTCCTTAGCGTCCCCATGTTTGGTCCCCCCTCTGTTGGTACCTAGCACACAGATCTGCTACTAAAAGGTGGAGCTAGAAACCCTGCAGTCTGATTGGTCAGTAGAGGACGGTCACTCTGGTTTTATGTAACCTCTGTTCATACATCAGTAAACTACAACTATAAAATGAAAGAGAACAAAATAACTTCATTCACTGGGCCGACTGCCGGCAACTTTTAAGGTGGAACGTTAACTTGTAATGTTACTCAATGCATGAGTTGATGACGTGAATCCATCAGCACACCTTAAATTTCACTGTGACAACTTTGACCATCACTTTAGTTTTTATATGACACACACTTTTAGTAATGACTTTAAAAATATAGATTAATTTGGAGCGGATTATGTGAAGGTCATATATTCTACTCCTCACTTCCTGTGGGCTACAGCAACACTAAACCCCTGAGCTTGCCAAAGCATGGAAGGAAAAAGAGGCGGAGCTACAGCGGCCAGATGAGACACTGAGCAGCTAGCAAGTATATGATGCCCACAAGACTTTAGGTTACTTTCAGACATTTTATCAACATATTTTTCAAACGCTTTTCAAACTTTTTTTTGGGACAATTTGATAATAATTTTTCAGACATTTCATCAATATTTTTTTAGACATTTTATTAAGATCAACAACACAGTTCAAGTCAGTGTCCAGATGTTTTTATAGACAAACAAACGGGTTTCTTACTGCTTATGCTGCTAATTGTCTTTCCAGCATCACTGCACATAAATGAACATGAGACTCCATCAGGACTGACAGCTAGAGGAGTTCAGTTCATGGTCAAGTTAATCTGCTCAGCTGACTACACTCCATCAAAATGAGCCCAAGCAGAGGAGCTTGTGTCTGTGTTGTCAGGTCAGCTCTGATCTACAGTACATTACTGCCTGGTTAAAAGCTCATTAAGCCCCACACACCTGATCCACTTAAACCAAATTATAACTCTGCTGCAAATACATCACTGCAGAGCTGTTAGATTATAAACTGTGTTTGTCTCAGGTGACGTAGCAGCTCGAAGCAGCTACACACTGAACATACAGTCACCATTTTTCAGCTCAAAACGTTCTTTAAACCGTGAGAAATTACACGTCAATCGAGAGAACACATCGCAGTAATCTGTCAATCGACGGGCAGTTATTCTACTTTACTTTGTGTATTTATTTCCTCTAGTTAATCCTTTTGATAGTGCACCAACGTTTTTTGCCCTTTAAGAAGTAAAAAGACAAAAATTAAACACAGCTTCCTCCCAGTACAGCAGGTTTCCTTCTGCCATCCTCGTCAGCTCCGTCCACATCAAATGTTCCTCTTCCTCTCACAGCTCCTGCCTGTGTGTAATCCTGTTCAGTCCCAATATTTCTCTGCTGGAAATGTTGATTCTGAGCTCTCTGTATGAATCAGAACAATCCTAATTTAATTCCAGTAAAACTGGATTAAACTCTCCGTCACTGCAAAGTTCTGTGGACTCAAATGTAGAACACTTAAATGTTAATGGTGTGTTTTCAGGCATGAAGGACTTCTCTCTGTTTTTAAATTCCCCATTTCGATCACTTTAACTGAAAGTAAGAGCCTCCTGCACCGAATGCTCCCACTATATAACTATATGTGTGTGTGTGTGTGTGTGTGTGTGTGTGTGTGTGTGTGTGTGTGTGTGTGTTCCATGTTTTTCTCCTCACTGACTTGGTCAATCCATGTGAAATTTGGCACAGTGGTAGAGGGTCATGGGAGGATGTGAATGAAGCAATATTACATCAATTGGCCAAAGGGGGGCGCTATAGCAACCCATTGAAATGTCAAACTTTGAATGGGCATATCTCAGGCCCCGTATGTGGTAGAGACATGAAACTTTGCACAGAGATGTCTCTCCTCATGAGGAACACATTTGCCTCAAGAACCCATAACTTCCGCTTATACAGATTCGCCGCCATTTTGAATTTTTTGAAAAGCACTTCAAATGGATCTCTTCCTAGGAAGTTTGAGCGATCTGCATGAAACTGGGTGAACATAATCTAGGGACCAATATCTAAAGTTCCCTCTTGGCAAAAGTTGGAAAACTTCCTAAAACTGAGCTTCTATAAGGCAATGAATATTGCGGAGGGCGTGGCTCATCACATAAAGGTATATAACATCTCAAGGGTTTCACCCATCACCACGCAACTTTGTAGGCATATGACCACACATAATCTGAGGGGACCCCTCCATTATTGACCCCCATCAAACAAAATGGGGGCGCTAGAGAGCTCATTTCTTATCTAGGCCTAACCGCCATATGGATTTTTACTAAACTTGGTAGATATGTAGAACAGGACGCCTCAAGGTGACTGGAGAAATTTAACTCTAATTGGCAACTGGGTGGCGCTATAACAACAGAAAAATGCTTCAAAATGGCTAAAATGCGACCGATGGCTGTGGCTCCCCCTGTGGACCAATGTTGGTGTTTCTAATGTTTGGTATGACTAAGTCATGGTATGGTCTGCTGTACTCAATGGGTATGGATTAGTTATAGATATTATTGTTTCACTCAAATTTAAAGCAAGTGGGGAAAAACAGTCCATGTAAAGCAACAGGGGAATCATGGATTTGTGCCTCGTATAGATTAATTAAAGCACCTCATGAGCTCCTTTAAGTTTAACAATAATGAAGAAGCAAAGTAAAACATGGCAAAGAGAGACTGTTTATTTCCTTCCAAAAAGATTCATATGAGCTTTTTCTGACCTGCAACATCTACAGTTAAACTCTGGTTACCTCACAGTCCGGAGTTTAAGTCAGACTCTTGGGTCGTACGTAGGGCCGCCCCCTGACAGTCGACCAAACGTTAGCCGATCAGAAAGTCACGTAGTAGCAGAAAACCTCCCAAAATAAAACAAACATGAAACTCTATCAGGAGCTGCACCTATGTCAGAATAAATCCAAACCTTAATTTGAAAGGACAGACACAGGAAGTGTCCTCGTCAGGTTAATCTCCAGGGCTGGTACCTGCGGTTATTCCACAGGCTAGTTAATAACATGTCGGGCAGGAAATCCAAAGTGTGGGATCATTTTGAGAAGGTGAAGGATGAACCCAAGGTGATATGTAAACTCATCTTCATCGGTCGACTACAAACATGACGTATCATGTGAAACATGGAAGTAGCTACATGCCCATTAGCCCACAGCGTCATTAACAGGCGGCTCGCTCAGTGTGTGACGTGCACTTGGAGATAAAATATAGGCCTATATTAATGAAGGCTCATTAGTACGGTTTGTATTTCTCTGTAATGTAGCACAGTGTTAACAGTGTTACTGATACTATTCTTTCTCACACCTTCAACTCAAACCACCAAAATATATCATTTAATCATTACATTCATATCAGAAACAAGCAGGAGACTCGTCCACTGATGGACCCTGATGAAGACTGTTGGTCAAACGATGGACTGTGATGAACATAACTGACACAACCCTGAAACGTTCTGGTGTTCAGGTGGCGTTTGGTTGACTCGTAGGGAGCAGCCCTCATTTAATGCTGCACTTTAATTACTCACATTGTTATGATGTGTGATCACACCCAGTAATTGAATGAGTCAGTACATCAGTCCTCATGTACACATCACTAATGACCCAGTCCATACACACAGTGTGATACTGTGCTGTGTGTTTACTCAGTTTCACCTGACAGAGACGATTCGTGGTTGAAAGGAGGCAGCAGTGTGTGTTCTGTTGGTCTCTTTGTGCAGATTGTTACAACCTGCAAAAAAATGTAAATGAGGTGTGCCTCCTGGTGCTGGCTCCTCCCAGCTGGACCTCGTTAAGTAAAAGTGCACCTAACGACCTTTTGCAGGAAAGGACAACCTGCGACGCTCCACTGCACAAACACAGCTCCTGTTAAAGAGCACCACCATTACCTTTACCTTCATTCTACTGTTAATTTATAATCCAGCACTGAGCCTCAGCAGAACATTATTCTGATGCTCATTAACAGATCACCGGTCCTCATCCTCAAATCTCTGTCTGCAGCCCTCCCTGTATCCACAGTAGGACTAAACCCTGCTGCTGCTTATTTTCTGGTGTTCCACTAACTTCCATCAAAGTCATACAGTGTGAACTGGGCATTAGATTTCATTCAGTAAGAAACAAAACAAATCCTTCCTTGTGTTTCACTGAATAACTCTGAATTACTACATTTGCATCGGCGCCGGCTCGTAGGAGGATTTTCCTCGACAGGAAATTGTCAAGACCCCCCAGAGCCCGTCTCTGGTTTAGTGACCGAATATTGTTGTTGTTGAGCTCGGAGAAAATAAAGTACACAGTAAGAGGCTTATCTGATAAATTTCCTTCTACTTTGGGTCCCATGATCCAATGCTGCAATAAGCTTAAAACCCTCCCATCGGCTCCACTAGATTAATTTTACACAAATACAAATCTAACTGTATACTCCCCGGTCAGCTGCCGCCGCCTTATGCATGGCTTTATACTGTACGTATGCATCAGCTCGCTTTTATTCACAGAAATAAAACACACAGAAAGAGAAAATAGAAATGTACACTTCTGTTTCCATTCGTTATCTTCTGTGTGTGTATTTGACATCATCTCTGTCAGTGTTGTGACATAATCGGGGTCGCAGATAGATTTTAACTCCTGTTCAGGGCTGAATAAAACCATAGAAAGATGTATGATAATAATACAGTGTGTTAAATAAATGTCTGGTTTATTTAATAGGCTGATGCATCACACTCACAGGGAAACACACTGAGGTTGTTCACTGTCTCCACGTTCATGAGGAAGAAGACAGACAAAAGTAAAGATGTGTAACTGCAGTTTGTTGGTGGGTGAATGTGCTCATGTTGGATGAAGGGATGATGAAAAGATGAAGGGATGATAAAGGGATGAAGGGATGGATGGATGAACAGCTTACCTCCAGAATATATTTCTTAATTTGTTTTAAGCTTCTTTATTTTTGTGTCTCCTCTCGTTTATTAGTGATTTCCTGGATTTGTCCCCGTCTGCAAATGAAGACTGATGAAAGAAGAAAGAAAATATAAATGTGAAATTTCTGCTTCAAAGTTTCGATGTTTATAAAATTAATTTTACATTTGAAATGTTTTTTGACTGTATAAATATGGATGGACAGATAGATGGATGGATGGAATGAGTAATGAAGGGAAGGGATGGAGAGCTGGATTGATGAAACGATATATGGAGGGATGAATGATGGATGGAGGGAGCCATGGGTTAGTGGATGGATGGTGGGTGGATAGATAGATAGATAGATAGATAGATAGATAGATAGATAGATGGTTAAAGGGAGAAATAGATGGATGGGCGGGTTGACAAATGGAGGGAGGATGATAGATGGGTGGGTGGAGGGATGATAAAGGGATGGATTGAAAGATGATTGATGGATGGATGGATGGATGGATGATAAATGGAGAAATAGATGGATGGAGGATCGAAAGATGATGGATGGTGAATGGAGTAATGAAGGGATAGATGAAGGGATGGAGAGCTGGATTTATGATGGATGAAAAGATAGGTGGGTGGACTGGTGAAACGATATATGGATGGAGGGATGAGTGATGGAGGGAGCCATGGGTTAGTGGATGGATGAAGAGATAGATTGATGGAGGGGATAGACAGATAGATAGATGGATAGATAGACGAACGGATGGATGGATGGATGGATGGATGGAGGGAGTGATGGATTGTTGGGTGAGTGAACAAAGAGATGGATGGATGGATGGACGGACAGGTAAACAAAGAAATAGATGGATGGATGGGTGGACAGACGGACAGATAGATGATGGATGAAATGAGTAATGAAGGGAAGGGATGGAGAGCTGGATTGATGAAACGATATATGGAGGGATGAATGATGGATGGAGGGAGCCATGGGTTAGTGGATGGATGGTGGGTGGATAGATAGATAGATAGATAGATAGATAGATAGATGGTTAAACGGAGAAATAGATGGATGGGCGGGTTGACAAATGGAGGGAGGATGATAGATGGGTGGGTGGTGGGATGATAAAGGGATGGATTGAAAGATGATGGATGGATGGATGGATGGAGGGTTGAAAGATGATGGATGGATGGATGGATGGAGGGTCGAAAGATGATGGATGGATGAATGGAGTAATGAAGGGATAGATGAAGGGATGGAGAGCTGGATTTATGATGGATGAAGAGATAGGTGGGTGGACTGATGAAATGATATATGGATGGATGGAGGGATGGGTGGATGTGAGGGTCCAAAGGACAGAGGGATGTCGTATGTTGTAAAGGCCTGTGAGGCAAATTGTGATTTGTGATATTGGGCTTTATAAATAAAACTGATTGATTGATTGATTGATTGATTGATGAACGATGGATGGAGGGAGCCATGGATGGATGGTGGGTGGATGGATGAAGAGACAGATGGATGGAAGGGTGATAGACAGATAGATAGATGGGTGAATGAAGAGAGAGACTGATGGATGGACAGGCAGACGGATGGATGGATAATTCCCTTCATTATGAAGCCTGACACATGAGCAGAAACATAAACTGTGTGTCACTTTATTAAAACACATTTATTCAGAAACACAACCTTCATATGAACATGTGATAATGTGAACTTTATAAATGCAGATGAACCCATGAACACATGAACCCATGAACACATGTGGGTCATGTAACATGTGACAGGTTCATCATGTGAAGAAAAGCTCGTAACAAACTGCAGGAGAAAAAAAACCCCACTTCTATCTGTGCTGATTTTTATCAGTTGTTGTATTTCAGCTCAGTTTGTGATTCGATTTGTTTTAAAGAACAAGGACCAGATTCTTTATTGTTCTCGTCTGCAGCTCATCAGATCTAATGGAAGCCAACAGGCCGATAAGACGGCACTGCTGCGGGGGGAATGACTCCACATCCTGTACGTCCCCCGCCTCCTCTGTGCCTGTTAGTATTCTCACTCTGAGGCCTGCACAGACTGAGATGGTGGTTGGACCCCAGGAGACCCTGCAGATGGGACAGCTTGTGCCATACTGTGGGTCGACACATCCAGACGGTGAAATGTCACAAAAATGTCAGGGGAAACCCAGTTGGCTTCATAGCAGATACTCCTCAGTGATACACCATTGAACAGCACCAAAGAAAAGGCCAAACTCCCCTACACTCAAGTGCTGTCACAGTCTGCATATTGGCGCCGGCGCCGTGACTCACACACTGGTTCAATATTTTATTTGCCTGTTTTCCAGCTCAGGACGGTAACGAGCCGAGCTGTGTATTTAACAGACAGCGGTGTACATTTTAACGGGGAAACGAAGGCCTAAATATTTAGAGATGAACAGTGGCGCTGACCTGCTGCGTGGCTTTAAAGGCCTGTTAAATAATCTATGACCTTTATGGGACTGGGAGGAATTGCAACCACTTTGGCAGAACGTATCTCCTCCTCCACGTCTCTGGCACAGGACCAGCCTCCACCCCTCCGCTTCCCCCCGAGCGCAGGCAGCCTGCAACTGACACAAAATGCAAAACTGTGTTTTCAGAAAGGGGACAAGTCGCTCTCTGATGATCATCCAGCACAAGTGTGTCTTTTGAAGAGTCGAGCTAAATACTGGGACAATCACACTCGTAAAGTTGTTTCTTGTTTAGCAGCTAACGAGCCGCGTCCCAAATCCACTGACGAGGAATTCTAAACACTGCAGCGCCTACTGATCATCGCAGTGTCGTCGTGATCCTGGGGTTTGCATTGCTGTGCTCATTGTGTTGGGAAGGGAAGGAAGGAAGAACACGTTTGCATTTTCTGAGAAGAAATGTCCTGTTTTCTTTTACCGCAGCTCATGTTCACTGTGCTAGCTACAGGACTCATTTCATTGATGGTACAGACGGATGTGTTTTCCATGTTAAAATGATAGACATAAACGCTGATGGATGCACTTCAGACATTTTGAGGTTCGGATCTTTGCTGGGAGGAATTTGGAGTAACTGGACCTCTTTGAATTTTAAAAGAATCCCCCAGTTTTAGGGCGAGAAGTGTGACGGCCGAAGCATTGGAAATGATCTCCAGGGTCACAGTCCTGCGCTTGTTGAACACACCCGTCCTAAGTGGACTCTTGTGCTCTTTATCCTACGTTCGTTGCTCTAAATGACTAAGATGGATCAGGATGGATTTACATTGAAGTTAAGAGCCTGGCGTGTCTCATACAGACGCTAAAAGGTTCACCTGGTGTTATTGTTGTGGTGCCAAAGTGCGGGTGAGACCAGGCTGACAGTCGGCTGTCAGTTGGACTGTCGGTGAGCATCTGTCGCACCAGTCGGTCACTATCAGTTTTTTTTTCACCACTGACGCCACACCAAGCTGCTCGTCCATATCATGCTCCATTTTACAAGACCTGCAGAATACCTGAACTCCTCTGCTTGGGGCAGTACAGGGCCGTACACATGCTGCATATTATGTTTTCAATGTAGACACGCAGCAGGTGCACTTAAACGCCAGAGCGACACTGTTGCAGCACACGTGTTCCCAGGCGCCGACTTTTCAAACACCCTGAAATAAACTTGTTCAACTTGTATCATATCTCCAGGGCCTGGTGACTTTCCCTCTAAGTCTTGCAGAACCTCAGTAACAGTGACAAGTCTTGAGTCTCCCTCGCTAGTTCAGTCATGGATTCAAAATCCAAATCAGGAAACGTCTCCAAGGAAATTAAAAATGTTGTAGTGTGTGGACAGATTTGTTTGCTTTCACTGCCAATGCTGCAAAGTTAAAGAACCAAGTAATCATTACTAGCCATCATCATCCTCACTGTGACCTCGTCACGTGTCCACGTTTGGTCATGGACTGTCCACGTCCACATGTGGCGTCCAAGGTACCCTGGGTGTGTTGGTTGTTGACGTTCTGGGACGCCGTGTCAACTTCAGCCTGTTACATGCATTGTCTGTTTTCAAAATACACTTCTGTTTTCACAGGAAATGTACAGTTTGATACAGTCTCTTTCAAAATAAAAGCACTATGTCGGTCGGTACAACCCTGCTAATGGTCTTGTTTTTATTCAACAACGAAAGCACGTGGTTGGGTTTAAGATGAAAGAACAGGGTTTGGCTTTACAGTCTTACAGGAAGTGAACACTGCTTTTTTCGTCCACGTCTAATGTCAGAAGTCACTGACCAAGCGCTGGTTTTCGATGACTTCGGAGTGACACTGTGTTGTAATAGCCCACTGCAGAGTCGCCACCTTGTGGAAAAACGTAATCATGAATGTTCATTTAGACCTTTTAATAATGTTGACAGGTTAATTTGGTCTTAATTGGCTGTTGCCGTCAAATCTGCGGCTCCAGTATCAGTCTCGACCAAAGGGGTGGGGCCGACTGACCAGCTGTTCCTTCATTTGAATTCAAAGGTTCAGTCTGAAAACTGACTGTTAAAACCAGACAAATGTGAGCAGCTGGTGAAGTAATCACAGTCACCATTAATATTCATAACTGCAGTTAAATTATGGTCATTTTGTGCTTTGCGGCGCACACTTGATGCTTATTTTATTTCACTGTAACATTTCAGAACACAGCGTTCAACTACAGTGTGTACTTCCTGTCTTACAAACTAATGTATTTAGGTCAGGATGCAGCTAAGTGTGCAGAACATCTCCTCCTGTATGGATTGGACCGTTAATGTCCTGCGTGGCGGCGTTAACGGTCCAATCCATACAGGAGGAGATGTACAATAATGATCAGTAAATGTTTGCAGCTGGTTGAACAGCAAACACACACATCTGCCCTATAGGCTTGATTTCCATTTAAACAGTGCAGAATAGGATATGATACCTCTGTGTGCTGTGAGTGTGCAGCGTTAGGAGCTCGTCCCAGCGGTGTTTGTTGATTAGCATGTGAGCCAACTGGATTCTCCCTCATTATCTAACAAGCTAATTACAAGCTAATTATTTCAAGGGAGTGAGGTTAGCCCATCAACTCTGCAAAGTTGTGAAATTGATAGAGACAATGCAGCAGTGAGGGCAATCATTATAATTGATGGCGTACCTGCTTGTGTAGTTGAGAAAGAAATCAAGTTGCACCTGCGGAAAAAAGTGGTACATCTTTAATTAGAAAACAATCCATGCTGCAAAGAAAGTGAGAGCTGATCTAATAGAAAATCAGTTAACAAAGCTGTCTGTGCAGCGACAGGCAGACATAGTGTTTCACTCACTGACAGTATTTTTAGACAAAAGATCACAGATGGTTATAAAGGGCCCACTCAGCACATGCATGCACACTGGGGATGAACATACATATGGCACACACAAACAACACATCGATCTCATGTATAGAAATTATGTGAAATGAGCAGCTCCATACGCTGACGAAGGCTATGAGATGAAGTCACCGCATCACTGTACTGACGTTGCACTGAGTCGTATTTATGTTTAGTTCCTTGTGCAACAGAAGCACGTGGTTAGGTCTGGAAAACAAACAACATGGTTAGGCTCAACGTTCACACAGGAAGCAAACAGCAGGCTCCTGGCTGAAAGTCTGGTGTGTTTGACTCATCCACTGCCCTTCCTTATCACCCTGTAGGGACTCTCAAGATCCTTAAATTATGTTGTTATACAGCAGAGTTTCAAACTGAAGCTGAAAACACACCGGCGGACACGCGCTGCAGCTCGTCAACAGAGGACCACACAAATGTATTACTACTTTCACCTTCTCCACCTCTGTGTTAGCTTAAAATCATGTGTGGACAGACACTAATTAAATTGATGTCTCACCTGAAGAGCTGTGACTCGACAGGAAGTATCTTTTTGGCCACTGTCTTTATAATATCAGCATTGTGGGTAGAGATGCGCGGTTGACCCGTGGACCCGCAGACACCGCGGATAAACCGCGGATCGGGCGGATGACGCCACGAAAAATAATATTTTAATAAAATTCGGGCGGGTTGCGGTTGAAGCACTCAAATAAAAAAAAAATCAACATTTCAACCGAGGCTCCAATTGTTTGCTCATCAGCTTACTGGCAAGATATAATGAACTGCATTGTTTGAAAAAGACGATAGGTCTACTAATAGCGAGGCATCTTCAATAGACCTAAAAACTAATCGGCGGATGGCGGGCGGGTTTGGTTTTGAAAATTGGTGAAAAAACGTTCATGCAAATGGATAGCGGGCGGATAGAGATTTTAAGAAGCGGTTGTGGATGAAAAAATACGTCATCCGCGCATCTCTAATTGTGGGTCGTTTAGCTCGGGATATTTCTCGACCTCAACAAGGATTCTCATCTCATATATTCTTTGTCTCACACGAGACACAGCAACAGCTGCAGAGTTCTCTTCATACATCAGTAGTGAGGAGTCAAGCTGCCAGAGGAGTAGAGAAAAAGAGCTGCTGAGTGAGGGAAAAATGGATTTAATTTTGGGGCCAGTGAGGCTGCAAATAGGACAGTGGCATCAAGTGGCGTGGGGCAGCGAGTCCAGGAGCGCTAACGTGCATCTAGCCACTGCCGATGTGGGGTTGTGCATTTACATTTTTTGACACATGGTGTTAAAACGTAGTGGCATGATGCACTGATGCTGCCCGGTGTTGTATCATACCACTGTGAAAGGATGCCTCTTTGTGCTGATGTCAAAATAACTGACCACTCCCCCTAATGCGGCGGTATGTGACGACTTTGAGAACGGGTTGTAACATCGCCCTGGTTCCCTCGTTTATGATATTTACTCTAAAAAGCCACTGAACACCTCCTGCTAAACAGACAGACACCGTTAGCCAAACACAGTGGAACATCTCGCAGATAAAGAGCCAGGTATTTCCCTCAGGAGTTGGTGGAGACCAAAACAGAGCTCGAAGGAGAGTGACTATAGAGCTTGCACGTGTAAATAAGCGACTGTTTGCTAACAGGTTGACTGTAGTAACTTAAAGGGTGATGATATGTGATGTGTGTGTGTTTTCCAAGTGGACCAAAAGAAATAGTTGATGCAGCTTTAAGGTTTGTAGCTCTGTAGTTGCTGGTAGAAGCCGGGGTTGGGGCGAATTGAGGGCCTCGCCTGCTTCACCTGGCCGAACGCTTCATCAAACGACAGCCCCTCCCTCAACATCAGGTAGCCAATGGCGATGGAGGAGGAGCGCGATACCCCCGCGTTACAGTGGACCAGCACCACGCCATCCTGTGGACACAGAAAGTGAAAGTGACACAGAAAAGTAATTACAGTCTGCTCATGTTCAGGTGATCACGCTGGGAAAACACAGTGTTGCAGTATAAGGATGTGATTAGTAATGAATGTAACACAGCAGCTAATTCACAGGTTTATCCATTTACCACACAGGTGTTTCTGTATTTAATTACACAAACACAATTTTCGACTTTCACCCAGTAGTTTGTTTTTTTTGCTGCTGAGCTTTAGACGTATCCATCTCCGATATCTGCTGCCATCCTGATTACACTACTGGAATCTGGTTTCCATCCATCTGCCTATCTGAGGCCAGGTCACAGGGCAGCAGGTTGAACAAAGTACTCCCTCCCCCCAGCAGCGTTTTCCAGCTCCTTCTGGGGGACCCCGAGGCATTTCAAGGCCAGATGAGATATATAATCTCTCCAGTGTGTTCTGGGTCTGCTCCGGGGCCTCCGACCAGTGGGACATGCCCGGAAAACCTTGGCTCTACTCCAAGCTCTCTCCGGATATCTGAGCTCCTCACTATCTCTAAGGCTGAGCCCAGCCGACCTACAGAGGAAGCTCAGTTCAGTCGCTTGTACCCGCAGTCTTTTTTCAGTCACTACCCGCAGTGTATGACCACAGGTGAGGGCTGGGACATAGATGGACCAGTACATCGAGAGCTTTGCCTTTCAGCTCAGCTCAGTCTGGTACAGCGCCTGCATCACACTCCATTCTACCCTCACTTGTGAACAAGACCCTGAGATACTTGACCTCCTTCTCTTGAGGCAGTAACTGTCTCCCAACCCAACAATCCACCATTCTCCAGCAGAGAGCTATGACCTCAGACCTGCAGGTGCTGACTCTCATCCTGACGGCTTCACACTCGGCAGCAGGCTGCCCCAGGTCATGCTGGAGGACTTGTTCTGCTCAAAACATTAAAGATCTAATGTTGGTGGATTTAGAGGCATCTAGCGGCGAGGTTGCAGTTTGCATCCAACTGAAACTTCTCTCTTGTGCTAAAACACAAATGGCCCGATCCAGAGCCAGAGTAGAAACAATGTGATGGACTCCGTGGAAGAGGACTCGCTTCCTATGTCGATATAAACGGCTCATTCTACGGTTACAGAAACACAACGGTTTGAGTTGATTATACACTGAAGAAAACATCTTTATGAATGTTACTCAATTTCTGCCAATATATCCCTCTAAAGCATAAATCAACACCATAACCTACACTGTAGCCTAGGCTAGTTTATATATTTATAAATTATTTATATATAATTAAGTGTTTGTCTGTGAATGCTGCGAGTTATAGTGAAGCTGATTTGTTTTTGAAACTGTCTCTATTAAGCCATGTTTAATGTGTGTTTAATAATGTGTTTCATGTGTGTTTCACGTGTGTTTAATGTGTTTAATGTTTGTTTAATGTGTGTTTAATGTGTGTTTAATGTGTGTTTAACGTGTGTTTAATATGTGTCTAATGTGTGTTTACTGTGTGTTTAATGTGTGTCTAATGTGTGTTTACTGTGTGTTTAATGTGTTTAATGTGTGTTTAATGTGTGTCTCATGTGTTTAGTGTTTGTTTAATGTGTGTTTAATGTGTGTTTAATGTGTTTAATGTGTGTTTAATGTGTGTTTAATACGTATAAATAAATAAATCTGCCTTACACTGACACACCGGGCCTTTAGAATGTGACATTTAAAAAAATAACCAAACATCCACCTCTATGATTTTGTTTCAGAAGTTTCGGAGGCTGCTATCTGAAAACATCAGCACATAAAAAATGAAAATAATCTTTTTTTTGTCACTTCAAAATGATAAACATGTTCTAATAAATGAGTGCGCTGTTCACCGTGTTGACATAACATCAGATAGATTGAAAAAATCACAGCTTGAAGAGTCATTTCGCTGCATTTCTCCTCCTGAAAAAATCTGTAATTTCTGACTTTCCAGCGCCTCTGAAAGCAGCGTTAGACAGAGAGCATGTAGAGCAAGTTGAGACGGAATAAATCTGCGGTGTGTGTGTGTGTGTGTGTGTGTGTGTCAAAATTTGCGATATGATTAATATTAATGTTGATGTAATTATTTTACTGCCTAGAGTGCCTGGCTGGAAATGAATTTTTTAAATTCCAGCCACATCTTTAGACAATGCGTGCAGGCCCACGGCTCAGAACTGAAGCTCAGCATATTGACACATTTGTCTCCCTTTCTTTCTTTCTTTTTTTTATTCGACGTGGAGCTTCCCGTCGCAGGATCAAGTCTCTGTTCTGGCTGAGATGGCACAGAACAAGAAGGTGTAAGCACATTTTTGATTTTACATGTCAATTAATACCCACTGAGAGACGGGAGATTTAAATTAGCTTCGGCTACACACGCACGCGTGGCGCTTTTGTTGCTGTAACTGACATGTCTTCACTGTTATCTGTGCTTTCATAAAATGACCCAATCAAACGGCCCCTGTGGGTGAAACACAATCAAATGAAGAACATACAGAACACAGAGAGGCTATACCAGGCCGGAAGAATGACATCAGTCTTTAATAAGTTTCTATCAATCAAAAAGGGTTTCTCCGCTCCTTTGTATTATTTGTGCCGGTGTCTGCAGTCGCTATAGTTACATATCAGGTCGCGTTTTCCTTCCTTTAGAAAACAGGAAACTTCTACAAACCGAAAATTGCCTGAGCAAGATAATCCATCACAGCGAACATGGAGACTTAATTTGGTTTTGTCAGAGTTTCTTGTTTTGCTGTTATTTCATTGCGCTCGAGTTGAGTGTTTTCATATCAGTGCTCACACCACATTATGTTCTGCTTACGGTCAATCTCCTGACACACACGCACACACACACACACACACACACACACACACACACACACACACACACAAACACGGGAAGAAAGGCTCAGCCTGGAAATAATCCCTTAAAAAGAATTACATACAGCACGTGAGATGACTGAGGGAGAGCTACGTGGCAGCAGAGGAAGCGTCGACTTTTCTCCATTAAATGACCCCAGCGTGGTCTTTAATAGGTATTCTGACCACCCACCTGGCCTTTGTGCTGCGTTACAGATAACTGGCTGCTGTAGATGTATGTAAATGAATCGCAGCCAGGTAGCAGAGTAGCTGTGTGTGCACACTGACACGTTAAATTACCCGGCAGATATAAAAGACGGCATTTTTAGGCTACGGGAGCCTCCTGAGAGAAAGTGGAGACAGAAATATTTAAAGAGAATTGATGCATTTTTTATCTGGTAAAACCATGAAAGTGTGTGTGTGTGTGTGTGTGTGTGTGTGTGTGTCTGCACCTGTCAGTGATAAAGGATGACTCAGTACATTTACTAAAGTAGAAGTTTAAGATTCTTGTTCTCGGTTATTTCAAGTTCATGTTACTTTATACTCCACTAGATTGCAACTGAGATAACCCCTACAAACAGGTTATTCATGGACACGCAATTGCACAACGTGAAACTTCCCCAGCTGATTACTTTAATATCGGGTTCAGACTACGCAGCATCAGACTGATTATGGCCCGACGAGGTCTCGCACGGTGTTGGCTCAGATCGTGAAGGACAATGAGTTTTATCTTGTGCAGTGTGTCATCGTAGACGCCTCACAATGTCCCGACAGAAAGTCTAGCATACTTGATTTTCTTTTCTGTCAGGTTCAGACTACACCACGTTTGTCCGTTCTCACAGTCACTATGTCACATTAGGTGATTGTGGAGTCATTAAATCTTGTTTTGACTTGGTCGACTGACATGACAGACTACAGGATGGTCCACAATCAAGTATCTCTGGTTGTCTTTCACGGCGTGTGTGATGTCATCAGGTTATTCTCGTCCTATTTTAATTATTATTATTATTTCAGTCACTGTGTCTGTTCATGTCGCAGCTGAACTGTTAGTGTAGTGACGTAAAAGTGTCACCAGATGGGCGGAGCTACATTTGAAGTACCACATGCATCTTATCACTTGAATAGAAAATGTGCCACTTTATACATTACTACAATAATGTTGTGTTCACACTGGGCGCAAGTAAAACAATGTGTGTGAGTGAATGACATGTAAAGTCAAAGTAAAGACGCAATAAAATGCGAATTCCCGGCGGGCGGCGCGACAGACATGATATGTAATGATGCGGAATACACTAATTAAGCGGTGTAAAGGAAGGGAATAGCGCCATACGCCTTTTCACAAGAGTTGTAGCAACTGATTCGCACCACAACCGTCAATCAGCATTGAGATGATCCGGGGACTTTGGACTTTTTCTTTCCACTAGCCTGAAAGGAGACATTTTATGGAGGCTAAATAGTGCAGAAGCTCAAAATTGATGAGTGCATTAAATTGCTATGTTTTGACCCGGGGCGCCTTTCCTTAAAGAATCAAATGAAAACTTATCTAACAGAGTTATGTTGGAGAGAGTTGCTGCGTAAAGTATCTCGGGATCTTGTTCACGACTGAGAGGAAAATGGAGCGTGAGACGGATCAGCAGTTTGGGCCAAACCGTCGAGGGCTGAGCTGGAAGCCAAGGGTCTCGCTTTATTGGTCCATCTACATGAAAATGTACGGATGAATTGAATTATGTCAGGTACATTAATCCAATAATATACTTTCTAAAAAACAAAAGACTACAAGAGAAAAAAAACATTAAACACACATTAATAAAATCCTTTGCATTTTCTCATTTGCTTTCCTTGTTGTTTCTGTTGGATAAGATTTATGACACAGTTATGTGAAGATGAAGCTTATCTTAGCTTAGCTTAGCATTAAGACTGGAAACAGGGCAAACAGCTAGCATGGCTCTGCTGTGAGGAAACTAAATCTGCCTACCTGCACCTCAAACATACTTTACATTCACGCGTTTGTACCTGTGCTCGTGCCTGATCTATAAAGCAGCTGCATTCCTCCAGATATGAAGTGATGTCTGTGTCTGGGAGGTCCAGGATCTGCAGAGTCTTATAAACCAGCTGATCTGGGAACAGGTTATTGACTCCATAGGCCACATTTAGCACATGAGACACCTGTCAGGGAGAAAGAGACATGACACTCCTTGAGCAAATGACCCCTGAGCATTGACTTGTTTTTAGAAGCTGCTTTCACAGGAGAGCAAAGAGAGATATTCTGTCAGCCGTATTGATGACGTGACACAACCTGAATGTGACTGAGTGAGAGGGCAGAAAGACGGAGCAAGAAGAGGGTTGACGAAGAACGATGAGGAGGAGAGAAGGAGAAAAAGAGGGGGGTGGGGTGGACGGGAAAGAAGACAGATGGCTCAATTCATTTTGCAGTATCTGTCTACTCTCACTTAAATTTAGCTTACCTCTGAGGGCTAAAATCTCTCCTCCTCTACATCTGCTTTTGGACTGCTGCTAATATCCACCGTCCTTTTCCACAAGTTGAGACAGAAATCTGGTGATGTGCTATGTTTTTATAACTGTCCACAAATCCCAGCAAAAGACCCAAAGCAGTGATTAATGTATCTGCCAACAGGTCACTTTATCTTTATATTCTTTACTTACTGTTAAACTGTTGAAATCATAATGCATATATATTTACCACATTCCATTTTCACATTTATCCATCTGCAAATACTGTCTACACAAATTATATTACTTTATTTATGTTTATTTTAGCCCTACAGTATATTTTACCTTGCACTATTGCATGTTTCAGACTATTTACCTGTGTGATCTGCTTTTTATATAAATATTTAATGAGCATTGTTGGAGTGAACCTGAGGGCCTAAGATGTTCATTGCCTATGACTGCTTTTCTGTAACTCTTGCACATATGTAAGAATGAAGAACTTGAAAAGCCGCAAGAAATAGTCATGGGTCACTAAAAAACACCAATATTTGGAGCTAAAAAGCAGAAAGAAACAGTGATGGATCCCTCAAAAAAAATGCTTGAAAAATAGCAACTAGTCGCTAAAAAACATCACATTCGGGGGGGAAAAAGCTGCTGGAAAAACAGTGATGGATTCCTTAAAAAACCTGCTGGAAAATAAGTCATCGGTTGCTAAAAAACACACGTTTAGGACTAAAAAGCTGCTGGAAAAACCGTGATGAATCCCTCAAAAAGCTTCTGGAAAAACAGTCACTGGTTGCTGGAAAATAAGCCACGAGTCAAGAAACACAGGGACAGATCCCCAAAACACATTCACATTTGGGGGCTGAAAATCTGCTGGAAAAACAGTGACGGATGCCTCAAAAAGCCACCGGATGAACAGCCATATGACGCTAAAGAACACCCATGTTTGGGTCCTAAAAAGCCGCTGGAAAAATAGTGATGGTCACTAAAAAGTATGCATGGTTTGGAGTTAAGAAGCTGTAGGGAAAACAGCCACTACTTGCTAAAAAAAAAAACACATTTGGGGGCTAACAATCCGCTGGAAAAACAGATATGGATTCCTCAAAACGCCACTGGAAACGAAGCCACGGGTCACTAAAAAACACCAATGTTTGGTGGAAAAAAAGCCGCAAGAAACACAGGGACAGATCCCTAAAACACATTCACATTTGGGGGCTGAAAGCTGTTGAGTGTGATGGATCCCTTAAAAAAGTTTCTGGAAAAACAGTCTCGAGTTGCTAAAAAAAATCCATGTTTGGGACTAAAAAGCTGTCAAAAAACAGCAATGATCACTTAAAAATACCCACATTTTAGGGCTAAAAAGCCGCAGAAACCTGCTGGAAAATTAGCCATGGGTCACTAAAAAATACCAAGGTTTGGTGGCAAAAAAGCCACAAGAAACACAGGGGCAAATCCTCAAAAAACATTCACATTTGGGGGCTGAAAAGCTGCTGGAAAGACAGTGATGGATCGCTCAAAACGCTGCTGGAAAATAAGCCACTAGTAGCTAAAGAACACCCATGTTTGGGACTAATACGCTGCTTGAAAGTAACTGGTTGCTGCATTAGGTAACATGTTCCTTTTCCCACATACACCGTCCTGCTGCCACACATACTCACTAAAGCATGCAACTTGGATTAATCCACCACTGAAAATAGTCCCCACCAAATAAACTATTTACCAGTGCTTGAGTAGCTTTTGTGAAAACCACAGTGTTTACCTGTCATGTTATAAATGCACAAATAAAATTGAATATTTTTTTGAAAAAATGCACGTTTCCAGCAGGCACCAGCGGGCTCAGGGCTGAGAGCCTTAGACAGGGCGCGAAGTTGAAATAAAACATGCCGGCAGCCTTTTCCTTCATTATCAACACAGGATGGTAAAGAGCAGATTTCATCACTACCTTTGTGTTTTAAACTTATACTATCAGACTGCTAGACTTTTGGATAACACTGGTTACATGATTATTTAATCCTTTATATGATTAGTAGTTTGACAGGGACGATGCTCTTTGATCATCAACAACAATAAACAAAATAATTAATTTAAAAAAACTGTATTTCCATCAGTTTTCATCATCCCTGGTCTGGTGTTAAAATAGAATAAAATGGCATATCTAAAAAAAACCCTAATAAATACTAAGGTTTAGGTTTGGGACAAGCTGGACGTGCCAGCTGGAAAAGAACTACAGAGAAATATCAACACGTTCACCATGTTCCCGATCGCTCTCTGCCATGTTCGCAGGTGCGTTCACAAATCGAGTTATGTAGTAATTAGTCAGCGAAGCAAAAAATATATAATGATTGATGATGTAATTTTTTGGTCCACCTGCTGAAATCTAAGTCTGAATTTGGTAATGCAGATGGCGTTTTTTTTGTTGTTGTTGCTGCTCTTTTTAATCCATTACTAAACGTTTGATTAAAGACACTAAATCCAGCTGAGCAGCAAATGCAGCAAAGTTTAAGCAGCCAGAAACCAAACCAGGCTCTGTTGAGGTAAGAGACGGACTCTGTGGAGTCAAAGACAAACTGGATTATATCACTGAAACAGGGAGATAATTATAACGGTTTCTAGAAATTCGATCAAAACCAAAAGGAGGCTGAAAAGCTGGATTCTGCAGTGCGTCTTAATGTATTCATTTTATGTCTTCAGCTGATTCACAGTGTTCCTGTTACTGAGATACCTGTGAATGCTTATTAAATGTTGCACTGATAAGAACAGATCCCTTTATATACTGTCCTCTGAGTGGAGTCTGAGCTTTATTAGCTATCTGTGGGAAACCCTGGTTGGTTTGGTTATTAAGCAGTCAAGGTTTCATCCCAGAAACAGGAAGTGAAGGTATTTGTAATCTCTCCAATTCATCATCCTGAGACTGCACAGGCAGCAATATGCTCATGCCCGCGAGCAGCCACTGCAGAGAGGAGTAGTCACATTTCTCTGATGTGGAGAAGCAGCGCTGAGACCTACTGTAATCATTTACTCCCTCTACTGAGCTAAACTGTCACTGCATGAGTCATGAAGCTCCTCTGGCTGTTGGCTGCGTGTTTGCCGACCCGCAGGACACAGCTCACCTCCACGGCCGCCTCTAATCTCATGTCACTGCACATGTGATCGCAGCACAGCAAGGGCACGCTCGCTCTATTGATCCCTGTGTACTGACCTTATGTCTCTGCAGGGTGTCAGTGTCGTGGGCCGCATCCTGAGAGGCTGAAAAGGCAGAAACAAGTTGGTGAGAAGACGGACTGCAGGGCATGCCTCTGCTTACCAGAACTTATCTATTGAAAACAAAAATGCTTCCTGCAGGCTGACAATAATTACTCAGTTATAAAATGAACAAATGCTGCTTCCCCCCTTCTTCACATGAATATTTATCGACATCTCCCTCATTTATTTTTACACGAGAGAGACAAAATGCAGCACTTAATTCAGCTGTACAGTGCTATCAGTGTTAATGATGGTGGTTCTGTTTGTCTTTTAAGTCTTTATCAAACAAAAGTGCCAAAAATTCACCGGCTCGAGCTTCTGAATTTGAAGATTTGCTGTTTCTTGTTGAATATCTTTGTGTTGGTTGAACAAAGACAAGCGATATGAAGCCAGGGTTTCAACCCTTCCTCATTCTGAAGCCGTTGTTACGTTAGTCGACGAGGAAGGTCATTAGTCACAGCTCAGTCACAGAATAAAACAAACAAACGTGAAACTCTATCAGGAGCTGCGCCTTGTCAGATCCAAACCTACATGACTGGAGCATGTGTGACTTTACTTTGAAGGGACAGACACAGGAAGTGTCCTCGTCAGGTTAATGTCCAGGGCTGGTACCTGCGGTTATTCCACAGGCTAGTTAATAACATGTCGAGCAGGAAATCCAAAGTGTGGGATCATTTTGAGAAGGTGAAGGACGAACCCAAGGTGATATGTAAACTCATCTTCATCGGTCGACTACAAACATGACGTATCATCTGAAACATGGAAGTAGCTACATGCCCATTAGCCCACAGCGTCATATGTAGACATGAAAGTCCACTGACCAAGCGGCGATATGTGACGAGTTAGGAGTGAGAATGTGTTGCCTCAGGATTTGGAAGGAATCTCTATTTTCTGACATTTTTATCACAGAAACAGAAATTCTTTATTCACGCCACCTTATTCCTGATCATATAAACCAGGGAACAAGCAGTGTTTTACAAAAAGAGCAATCAGATGTCACAGAGATGGAATAAACAGTCACATCAGTGGTGTAAACTTGAGCAGCAGAAAGCAAATGCTGCAGGATATCAGCACCTATATCACTTAGCAGGAAATCATTCAGACAGCAAACCCTTTCTGAACAGCTGCAACACGGAGGAGGGAAGAAATCAGTCAGCGGAAACCAACAGTAAAATGGCTTACAGCCACAGAAATAAAAAGGAATCAGATGATTTGTACGGCAGCACAAGGCCAGGCTCAAAAAACTGCTGAAATAAACATCCAGCATTATCTACAGCTGCAGAAAAACAAGTTTATGATTTTCATGAAAAGAACGAGCAAAGGCGTTTTCAGACCCCTGAGCAACAGTTTTGAACAGCCTGAATGACGCAGCAGAGGAAGCAGGTTAAAGACTAATGGAGGGAATAAAATGAGAAAGGCGGTACAGCAGGCCAACCTGAGCGACGGTCTGAGCTGAGAAAAAAGCACATAATCACTGAAGGAGACAGTTAAAACAGAACGAGCGACATCTCCTCCAATTTGTCAAATAGCTCTTCATGAAAAGCAGGAGTTGGATAATTATGTGAAAGAGACATATGGGCAGGGAACAGAACACGATGGCAGGACTTCCTCCAGATTTCCAGAGTGGATACTCCGCAGCAGCTCGCTGCCTTCAAAGTAGCAATATCTGCACTCTTTGCAGTCGCCAAGCCACTTTTACATAATGCCAAATTCATGGTGTTGGGAGAAGTAAATCTAAATCCAAAGGAAAGAGAGTCTCTGGAAAGGAGCCAGCTCCAGCCCATATGCTTCATCAGTGTAGAAGGAAAAGCTTTAAACTGACACATCTGTGAGGAGGTGCAGGGATGCCAGGAATTTTACAGCATTTCTAAACACAGGAGTGACGTGGGACCAGATTCAATCTGTTTAACACCAGGGGACAGATCTCAGTCATCTTCATTCTGCTGAGTCGCAAATGCTATTTAAAGTTTTTTTATTTAGAAATGAAACTATTTTAACAGAATGTTTGGATGAATAAAAAGCAGTACAAAAGAAAGGCACATCCCAACGTCCAAACGGAGTGCTGCATCATAGAAACATTCGGCAAAGTAGAAGACAAACAAGTCTGCACACCCAGCTTCTGTTCAGAAGGATAGTGCAGAGTGGAGTTTCGAACCTACGACTCTTCCTCATACTTCTGATTAAGGACAAAAAGTCGCCTTCTTAAATATCCATAGTGCCTGAGCCAGTCAAGGACTGTCTTGCTTTTGCCTCTCCATTGCACCTGTTGTCACTTTGATTTGCACCAAAGCAGCTGAAACTGATTCACAATCACTTGTGCTTCCTGAATGGACACATTGATATCCCTGAAGTTTAACTGACTTCCTGTTACACTGTGACCATTGAGTGTTCCCTTCAGTTTCTGAGCAGTGTAAATATAAATAAATATGTGTCTCAATATTTGGAGTTTGTTTTTTTAAATGGCAGATTAAATACTCTTCAGAGAATTCTCCGTATCTTAAACAAAGAAAACGTTAAAAACTAATTGAATTCCTTTTAAAAATGTACTGTTTCAAGATTAAAGAGCTTTCTTATGCACAGAGTTCCACTGTAATTAAATTCTTGGTTTGCTGTCCTCTTTGATCGCCATCTATAGAACAGAAATACTTAAAGGAGCAGTGTGTAAGATTTAGAAGTAGAAGAAGAAGATTCACTCTGTTGTCATGCAAACAACTATTCTTATTTTCAAGTGATTATACACTAAAGAGAACATGCTTATTATATTATATTCCATCTCTTCCAATATAGACACCCGAATCCTACACACTGGACCATCTGTCCATTTTAATCCACTTATCCGGGGCCAGGTCTCGGGGGCAGCAGGCCCAGCAAAGCACCCCAGACGTCCCTCTCCTCAGCAACACTCTCCAGCTCCTCCTGGAGGACCCTGAGGTGTTCCCAGACCAGGTGAGATATATAATCCCTCCAGGGTGTTCTGGCTCTGCCCCGGGGCCTCCTACCAGTGGGATGTGCCCAGAACACCTGTAACAGGAGGCGCCCAGGAGGATCCTGATCAGATGTTGAACCACCTCAACTGACCCCTTTTGATGTGAAAGAGCTCCCTCCATCTCTGTCTCTAAGGCTGAGCCCAGACACACTACAGAGGAAACTTATTTCGGCCTCTTGTATCTGCAACCTATTCCTTCAGTCACTACCCAGAGCTCATGACCATTGGTCAGCTCCCTCTTCACCACGATGGTCCAGAGCAGGTCACGCATCAAGGTGAAGAAGGCTGTGATGGAACAGAATATTCGGACTTCGAGCACGTCACCCTGTATGGTGACACTTGTGTGCCGGGCGGCAGGCGCGGGGCCCTGGGCATGCTGATCCCTGGCGTCGCACACTGGACCTTTAGAGTAAAAGTGAAGCTGTCACAAAGCTTATTTGCTTTCTTGCAGAGTTTGATGAGAGGATTGAGACCATGATTGTATGACAGAGGTATCAATACTCTCATCTAACTCTCAGTGACAACATGCTTTATATTAATTTCTGGTGTCTGTGCGGAGCGTCCACCCAGATTGGTCATGTTTCCACACATGACGAGATAATCATCATCATCATTTAACAGAGGATGGCAGTTTGATTATAAATATCAGAGACACTGAAATCAGAGCGTTAAAGAGAGCCGAGGGTGCGCGCTGCAGAGCACACAGAGAGGAAATCACCTCCAGTCTCACAGGGTGTTTATACCATAATGTGACAACTGTGACAGGAGCATCGCAGACAGAAAGCTGCCTGTCGAGTGGAGCGATCGCCTGAAATGGGCTCGGACAAAAGAAGCAGATGAAATAGCGTCTCTGTTGTCCCACTGTCTGACAATCACAACGACAGAGAGGCATTTTAATATCAGGGACGTTCAACAAGGTGGTTCACTTTCACAGACCTGGTCCTGTAACAGGGAAATAAACAGTGTAACACTCAGTGACCCGCCGTACGAGGACGAGGCGCCTCTGTGGAGCCTAACAGATGTAATATTTTATTGATCCCTGCTGAGAAATTCTCTCTTCGAGGTCAAAGCACAGCGTAAGCTCCAGACGTGAACGGCACCCCGGAGCTGTGAGGGGAGTCAATGTCAGGCTCAAGGACACTTCAGCAGGACGGATACATGCTGACATGTGGGGGTGTCAACGTCCTCCAGCTGAAGGGCAGAGCACCTTGATGTCAAAATCAATGATATTGATTTATTTGTTGTTAAGACGACTTTGTTTATTTATTAATTTATGTAGTATTAGCAGACTGGAATACTGACGTGACTGACACACTGTGGCCGCACTGGGAGCAGCTGTGAGTAGCAGCAGTAGCCAGGAGCTGAAAGCACATACACGGGCACGAGCACACATAGATCCCACGTGGTGCCTTTCTGCCCTCTGACTACCTGAGTACACTTTTTGCAAGACTTTTTTTTCTATTTCTTTTTAATAATTTTATATTTTAGTTTTTAAATTTGATCCATGGCATCATTTCTCAATTTAAAGTGTCTTGTTTGCTCGACAACTGCATTTGAGTCCAGCTCCTCCCTCTGCAGCTTCACTTGTGGCAGCAGCACGCAAATCAAGCAGTTGTGAGATTAAACTATTAAAACATCTCAATACAGCCAGATTCATTTAGGCAATAACCAACCGTTAAGTTTAACAATAGCTAAACTAGTCTGGCATAAAATCAACTGTCTCCTCCAACTCTCTGCCAGATTCTGGTTCACCAGCTGCCCAGTGCGCGCGGACAAAGAGTCAGGTGTCTTTTTAAACCAAAACTGAGACTGAAAATAAACTTTATGTCTGTTAAACCAATTATTTAATTAAATCAAAATGACACGCAGTTTGGGGCTGCAGTGCGTAAAGAGCGCAGAGGAGGAGAGGAGGGAGGAGCGCAGCGTGCACGCGTCTCTTCTCTGGGATTCATCAAGAATATTTAAAGCTTATTTAGAAAATATTTACGTGTCACAAAGCTCACATCGTCTCAAACTGGTTTCTTGAACATGAAGATGAGTCCAATCACAAAAGGGTGAGTGTCCACGCGCCGTCCGATAACGGCGCGTGTTGGCCACCTGGCACTCAATATGCTGCTGCAGTGGTTTGTATCCAGTGACATGTCAGATATTAGTTGAGCTATTGAGTGTCTTTAAGCAGTGAAATTTATTATTTATTTCTTTTTACTTGCAGGCTAGATTTGTTCATATATGCTACAGTGATTTGTTTTCCACAGAGCTCTACGGTGCGAACATTTTACTCGCATTTGAGACTAAAAATAGTTTTGTGCGAGCACAAGAAATCATTCAGGAGCAAAAGAAATCATTCAGGAGCAGCTGTGCGAGTACAGATTTCAACCAGCAGCAGAAACGAAAGGCGAATCCTGCCGGTTGTGGGTTGAACGGGGGTCACAGACAGGAATACGGCGGAGAGCTATGGCCACCGCAAGATAACGGCTTACTGGCGACCGAGAAGTCCGGCTCCAGGTCCAATAATTTCCTCTTCTTGGTGTCATGACTGCCCAGTAGTACCTGAACAGCCGAGCCGTGGCGGCACACAGGTATGTGACGTGTCAGAGGAGAAACGAGCCGTTCACATTTCTCTCTTTGTGGCCGGTAACGGTCATCATGTCAATATGGACCAAAATCTCTGAGGAATGTTTCAGCACTTTGTTGAATCTGTGACACCAAGAATTTAAAAGGGGGTCCAACCCGGTACCAGTAAGGTGTCCCTAATAAAGTGAGCAGCGAGTGTATGAACAACAGTAAACTCACTTTATTTATAGCAGTAGTAGAAGTGTAAGTTTCATATTACCCAGCAGCAGGAAGGGTCTAACGACACCGACTTGAAGGTCCAGACTGTTATCCTCTACAAATCCACATCCATCTCCCTCCTCCAGCTCTTCAACCTGCTCCTCTTCCTCTCCTCCATCACCCCTCCTCTCCAGCAGCCTCCTGCCCGTCACCGTGGTAACACGCGTGCACTGTTTCTTCAGACGGTTCTTGGAGAAGCCCTGGATCTCCTGAGCCAGTGAATGCATCACGGCAGGGTTTACAGCTGGTAAAAAACAACAAGAGAGACTGTTAGAGGAAGATGAAGCGTGTACATCCGGTAAAGTGCAGGATCTTTTCTTTAACCTTTCACTTTGTCAGCAGGCCTGTTACAGTGTTGAGACAACCTACGAGCTGAACACAGTGTGTGTAACTTTTAGCTGTACAAACTGTAAACTCCTGAAGTGAGAAGTGACAATAGAGTTTATAAGACCTGTAGATAATGTTGGATGTGAACAAAAATCACGGAGTTGATCATTTTGGTTTCCAGCTACATGCACCCACCTGGTCTATAAATGTACTGAACTCTACCACAGTCACAACATCATCATCATCATCATCATCATCCTCACCGCAGCTTTAAGATAACCTGTGACAGCTGCAGGAGTTACCACAGGATAAAGAAACAGTGAGCAACACGGCTGCTGCAGCACAGAAGCGTCAACACACACTCACACACACTCACACACACTGACAGCTGAGTCGGAAGCTGCGTCAACAAAGTGATGCGTTCAAGTGTTCACAGTAAAATAGGTCATTATACTGCTACCAGCTCTGCTCAGGGTGTGGCTGATGGTGCTGCTCGTTTTAGTTTGTGTGTTAAAAATTTATCTAAAAATGAGACTTTCTTCACACTGACTTGAAAGTTAGAGTGTGCTGCAACAACACATGCAAACAGAAGACTGAGGGAGAGTGATGCTGTTAAATATGCACTTTGACAGAAAAAAACAATTAATTTATCACTTAAATGTATGAAATCTAAATGTGCAAACAAACTGCTCAGCTGTGTAGAAATGTACAAGTTAACAGACCCTAAACATAATCTGGTTTACTCTCAAATGAAGAGAAATAGCTTTGGTTTGTGTAATTGTTGTATTATTTATCATTTTTATCTTTTTTTTTTTTTTTTTTTTTTTAATCTTTTCAGTTTAGTATTTTGTTTGTTCCTTTCTTTTGGCTGACATCTGATCAGTTTCATTCCAACTTACTTATTTTGGACTTGCCCCCCGTTGTTATTTCAAATTGTTTTTTTTTTTTAAAAAAAGACAGTTTGGACAGTTGGACAGTTTGTTTGTAATTTTATCACAGAAAAAGTAGTACTCAGGTTTACTACTGAAGAAAAAAGTAGTAGCCTAATACCATGGTGTAAAAATACTCTTCGTGCAAAATTGTACTGAAGTTAAAGTACAAAAGCGTTTGCATCAAAATATACTGAAAGTACCAAAAGTAAAAGTACCTCTGCAAACAGAGAGTAGAGACACTTTCTATTTTTTGCTTAATGTAAACACATAAATATGCTGGAAGTCCCCAAGAATAGCTTCATAAGAGAATAGCAGTGAAGAAGTCACTGCAGTTTTAAAGAGAGCAGCCCAACTATAAGTTTAATTGATCCAAAACACACAGTAAACACACATTAAACACACAGTAAACACACATTAAACACACATTAAACATGGCTTAATAGAGACCGTTTCAAACACAAATCAGCTTCACTATAACTGCAGCATTCACAGACAAACACTTGTCTTTATCTGGACACATTTTCCCCACAAATACAACATGCTAACGTTATTAGCACAAGTCTATGGCATTTTACATTGTATAAATTAGCCTAGCAGCTAGCAGAAACTTCCTCTTGCTCATATGAAGCCAGGAACAACAGCAACATTTATTAAAGGTAACGTTACAATATTTGACTCCATTACAACTCACAAGATTCACTGACAAAACAACTGTGATACTAAACACGTTTTCCAAACAAATGCAACATGCTGACGTTATTATTTTTATTATTATGCAAATGAGCTTGATTGATAAACAACGTCTAATTCACTAACACCAGCGCTAATAGCCACACGCAGTTTGAGTGAAGTAAATAACGTCTTTAGAAAGCTGGTGCAAACTGGACGCTCCTCTGTGGAAACCTCTCGCCCAGACTTTCCACTGATCGTCTGTTAAATCAGTCTGTAAATAATATTTTGACATTATTATTATAATCATTATTACTTTAATGGCATCCGAAGATACTGATGCTTTGAACAGGTGACAGTCTGCACTTCTGTCACGCACTTCAAAAGCAACTTTCAATAATTTATTTTACGAAACGGGGGAAACAAACGTGAACAAAAACGGTTCGATAATTCATATTAAATTCAAAAGATAACGAAAAAACAGGCACAAGTGTGAGGGAATAGTGATGAAGTGGTCAAACTGGGTCAAATCCAGCCTCAACCCATCCGACACTAGACTGACTCACCAGCAGACATCACTACATGAGGATATACAGTATTCAGTGCTTTGCCAAACAAAGTCTGCCGTTGTTCTGCCCCGGTGTTCTTGGTGCAAAGCCAACATTAAGGGCCGTCCACACCAAGAACTATAACTATAAATATAAGGCAGCATCCACACCAATGAACGATATCGTCGTGTTGCTAGGTTACGCCAAACACACACTGCTCGTTGCGGTCGGCAGGGGAGCAGAGTGATGGATAAAATGGATATTGATGACCTGTTATTGCTGTATGTTGCGAGAAAGAAAAAGAAAACCAATTTGCCGCTTGCTCCACCTGTCTGTCTGTCTGTCAGCTCCATCTGTCATGAGACAAACATGAATGGAGACGTGCAGTTTATTGTGTTTCACCAGCGACGAGCTGTCATTACGCGCGACAATTACGCACGGCTGCGCGCTCTTTATAACTCACTGTGTGAACCTATGTTGCATAATAAAGATTTGCCCCCCTCAGTAACTTCATCCTGGCTCCTGAATTTTATGAATGGAGGGGAAAAGAGGAGACGCATTCCCCTGCAAAATGTGTTTTATTGCAGTTATTTACCCGGTATTTGCGAAACAAAATCACTGAAGTTAAGGTTCGGTCACAAAACTATATTGTTACGGATCTTTGTGCATTTTAAGTGGGTGTATGGAAATCCTGGAGCTTTCTTAGTGGGTATACGTGACGCGATGAACGTCTCGACCTGTCATTTCGGATGGATTTTGATTGGCTGTCAGTGTTTCTATCGTTCATCAAATCGCTCTGAAAGTGATCCAAACGATATCGTCCACCACTATCGTTGTCGTTATAGTTGCAGTGTGGACGCTGCCGAACACTTGAGTTTAGAACGATTTTTAAAACTGTATTTTTATAGTTATATTTATAGTTATAGTTCTTGGTGTGGACGGTCCTTTATACTTTGCCATACATGTGTGGCTTATTGCAATCAGCTTGCCAAACTTTGTGGCCGTGTTTGCGCTGGTATATCATTAGCGCAATATCCTTTGTGAAGACGGAGCAAACTGCGGGTGCAAATGAGTGCAATTCAAGGCGCTGTCAGCGTTTATTCTTTGTGAACTCGGCCCTGAGTGCAACACGACCCGAGGCTCTGAGGTGTGGTATGACCGAGTGTCCCCTGAACGCAGCCGCAGCAGCAGCAGCCTCGTTGTGAAAAGCAGGGCAGCTCCTGGTCCCGGTGACGGAGCGCACAGGCAGGGAGACGGCGGGGTGGAGCACAGGAAGCTGCGGGCCCCGAGTATCTGAACATGGGCGAAATCTGATCACAGCACAAATCACAGCGTCTCTTTCTTCCCTTCACGAACCAGAGGCTGCGGAGATTTTCCTCACACCTGATTTTTCCTGGATTGAATCGGAAGCTTGAACCGAAACGGCGACGAGATGTCTCGGGGAGTGATCCAGCCCAGCCAGCAGAAGCTGGCAGAAAAGCTCACCATCCTCAACGACAGAGGCATCGGGATGTTGACCCGTGTTTACAATATCAAAAAGGTTCGCACACACACACATACAGTCGAGTCCTCACTAAGCCAACAGGGCTGGATTCAGGCTTCAGGCTTCAGGATTGAGGACATGATCTGCACCTGCATCCCAAACCAGTGTCAATATGAGCGCTGGAGACAGTGTGAATGCCTGATTAGCTACCACTGACTGTTGCTCCATCGTTGACGCTAGCTAGATCAACTCACCCCTGATATATTGTATATTAGCTCCCGTTAATAAAATGCTGTGTAAACATGTAAATATGCACTTACGTTATCCCAAACGTGTCCCCTTAGCGTCCCTGGAATCACGGCTAGCCACAAGCTAACGTTAGCTTGCGGTAAAGTGGCCCTTCGGTTTTACGATGCTAACCGACTTTCGCTTGGGTTAAAGATAAACGTAGCCGCGTATACTGAACAGTATCGTACATTTATATCAAGTAAAGTCAAACAGAAGCTGCCAGGTGAAGCTCCCCTGAGGTGATATCGGCAAACATGCAGGCCTGTGTTAGCGCTAGCAGCTAGCTGACGTCTGCTGGTAATGGCGGCGGCTGCTGGCTAAGCTAAGCTAAGCGCCGCTAAGCTAACAGTTAGCACTCGGGCGTCGTCTCTGCTCCACCACAAGCCAAAACACGAAGCGCATGAAAACACAGCTGCTCGCTGATGCTCACGGTCAGTATGTGAAACCACACAGATGTGTTTGACTCACTGTGCTCTACACCCAAGAGTGCAGCTAGCTACAGTTAGCCTGTTGTACTAATGCAAGATAATGACACGAAATTGACGAGCAGAGGCTGCTTATGATCGATTAACGTGTCGTTTATTCGATTAATCGTGATAATAGACAGTCAGAAATATCAGCAAACACTCACCACAACACCAGAATCCAGAAGGATGATTGAAACTGTTTACTGTAACTGACAAACAGTGAAAAACACAAATAATTCAGTGTTTTATGTAAAAATATAACGTTAACACCAGGGCTGCAACAACTAATCGATGACTAATCGCCTATTAAAATAATTGGTGACTAGTTTAGTTGTCAACTAATCGGTTTGAGTCATTTTTCATATAAAAGTACTATAAAGTACCAAAATACTGTTAACGTTACTGCAGCTTGTTACGTTCAGATATTGGCAGCTTTACACACTCTCCCATGACAGTGAACTAAACCCTTTAGCGTGAGCACGAAACAAGACATTACATGACATTATTTTGGGGTTTAGGAGACACAGACTAACATTTTTCAACATTTTAACACATTTATCTATAAAATGATTAGTCGACTAATCAAAGGAATAATCGACAGATTAGTCGACAATGAAAATAATCGTTAATTGCAGCCCTAATCAACACAGAAGGTCAAGCAGCTTTATTAATTGAGTGTCCTGACTTTGTATTTATGTAATAGTTAATTGATTAATTTACTTCTTGTTATAGCACAGACATAGAGTTGCAACAGTATGAGAGGGTAACGATAACCCTGTTTCTCTGAAAATCTTATCATCAGTCAGAATGAGATTCAAAGAAATGAAAACAGAACAAATGTTTTATTACTGTAATTGAAACCATTTTGTAAAAGGAAATGTGTATAAAAATCTTCCCTTTGAAAATAGTTAAAGCAAAAGGCATATTGACATATAGGGTTGCAGCAGTATGAGATTTTCACAGTATGACAACCATCTCAGAAAATGTCACAAATATTTTATTACTATAGTCGAAACTTGAAACCATATTGTTAAAGTTAAAGATATGTAAAACATCTCCAGTTTGAAAACAACAAAAATAAAGATGATATTCTTCATCTAGTTGCATGTTTTTTCCAATATCATAAAAAAGCAAATATGTATCTCGTATCTCAGTATCTCGCTGCAACCCTACATTTGTGCATTTGTGTGCCCTACTTTATCTAGCAGGTGTTTTGCTCCCTTCATGTGGAATCCATGTAACAGTTAATTGATCAGTTTTTTAATTGTTTTAGCACAGATATAAAGGGTTGCAGCGGTGTGAGAGTTTCACAGTACGATATAACAGAAATTATATCATTACCAGTCAGAAGGACCCTTCAGGGAATGAAAATGGAAGTTTTATTTTAACATTTTATTACTTTAATTGAAACTTGAAACCATTGTGTTTAAAGGAAGTTTGTGTAAAAGTCTCTCTGTGGAAATAACTAAAATAAAGGGAGTATTTAAAGTCCAGTTGTTTGATATTTTCAGTAGGACAGCTGTCAACTTTTATATCAGGGTGTACCTAAAACCGGCTGCAACCCTACAAACATAAAGTGTTTTATATATTTTAAGCCCCCCTCAATAACATTTCTACAACATCTGCAGCTTCAGCATGCAGTGACAGTGCAGGAGACACAGGGATATAAAACACATGTATTCATGTTACTGCCTCTCGACTGTGTTGCTACACCAATGGTTTGTGTGTGGGAGGAAAAGAGTAGTGGGTCTGTGTGTGGGACGAGCCTTTGTGCCTGGGTGTGTATGATGAATAAAAAAAAAAGACGAGAGAGAGAAAGAGGTCAGTCATGTTCTGACAGAAAGTTTAGTGCAGAGTAGAAGTTAAGCTGTCTGAAAGCCCATACTGTTTCCCTTTACTGACGTTTACAACATTCAGCAGTCACTCCCAAAGTAACAGGATTTATTTTGGTGAGAAAATTTGATTCTCAACTTAATGTGAGATTATAAATAATCAGAAGTTACAGTATTGTGTAATGCAACCTTTATATGGTGAACACGTCTGTGTTGTTACTCCCTGTGTGAGGTATGAGACAGTATGAGCAGTCAGACACACTCACTGAGATTTTGCTGCTGATTACTCTTCTTAGTACGCCCTTCCTTTCCTCCCTCCTTCCTTCCTTTTTCTTTCTGTCTGTCCCATCATCTTCATATCTCCCCTAATCTGCCTCTGAATATCCATCCAGAAATGCTCTTCATGTGTTTTTTTATGCTTTCTTTTACCTTGTGATATGAGAGAAACTCTCCAGCATCCATTAACAACTGCATCCCAAAGCTAGAAATGAAAGAGCCGGGACAGTAATCTGTGCTGCAGTCACAGAGGGGCTCCTCCTGGACCCTCACTGGCAATTTGGACACCAGTTTAATCTTTTTATTTATGAAATTCCCCCAGATATTCCCAGCTGAAGTCGTCGCAGAGTTGTCTGATTTATCGTCAGCGGTGTAGCTTAATTAAGTTTCTTAATGAAAACACAGGTGACAGACTGGGTTGTCTTGTTTCTACCTTTGGGAGAAAGTAATCCATGCTCACTAACGGTAATATTATCATCTAAAATCACAGCAATGTTCTTTTCCATTTTAAGCATATTCACTCATTTACACGCCATCGACTAGCTGCAGAAAACCTTAAAATCTGCTCCTTAAATTTTCTGTAACAGACACCTTAATTAATCTTGGCTGAGTGGCATTAAAGTTTTTGTTTGCTGTGCTTATCTTTCAGCCAGTGGACCCTCTAACATCATATTTTGTCACAGCGCTTACAGGGTATTTATTTTCCTTAACCTTGCTTACACTCAGGTAACCCCCATCGTCTCCCAAGCTAGTGTGCAGTTAGCTAAACAACACACATTCTCAAAGTTATCAGTCAAAAAACTACAAAGCACCTGTGTGTGAGGAGTAAAGTTACACACGGTGAAATATTTTTAGCAACTAGACTTAGACTACCTGCAGTGCAGCGTACTGTAGCACCAGATGTTTGCACAGGATGGAGGCAACAGAAACCTCTCTTGTAAAGCTTCATGCTGGGTTCAGACCACACGATATCAGCCTGATTATAGCCCGACACAGTGTCCTACAATGTCGGCTCAGATCGTGAACATCATTGTGTGTCGTACGTGATAATCCATCATTTCATCTCGTGTAGTGTGTCATAGTAGACGACAGCTGACGCTATGTCCCGACAGAAAGTCTAGCACATTTGATTTAATATTTGTCTTCTCCCGTCACAGCCGTCACTTTGACCAATAGGAACGCAGAGCTATCTGCTGCCAATGAAACTGTACAACAACACCAGCCCAGCCTTTTAGATATTTCCTGTAGGGACGTTAGCACACAGAGTGAAAAGGAAACAGCAGAGGCACTTTATCAACCCGCTGAGTACTTCCATTAGCATCAAGCTAGCAAAGAATGTTCTTTCTTCATAATGGAGGATATAAAGGAATCAAACTCACGGATAGTGTCTGGGCCTTTACTCAGCACAGCCTGATTAGACTACATTAGAAATGGACATTTATTTTCAGACATAGGCCTCTATTTATAATTCCCTCTGTAGTTTTATATTTTTATTTTTAATCTCTTCCTGTTTGTCCTGTTAAATTTTAGGCATCAAGCTGCCATTTCAAACTCAGCACTTCCTGTATCTGTTTAAAATTAAAAGCCCCTTATAACCTCGGCTGAGAGGAAAAAAAGGCTTTTATTGTGAAACATTTGCAGGAAATTGTTGCAGAGGGATTCAGTGAAGTAAAATGTAGCTCCGCCCATCTGGTGACACATAGTACGTTCCTGCACTAACAGTTCAGCTGCGACATGAACAGACTCAGTGACTGAAATAATAATAATAATAATAATGATAATAATAATAATAATAGGACAACAATAATCCGATGACATCATGCACGTTGTGAAAGACAACAAGGGATGATTGGTCGTGGACCAACGTGTAGTCTCTCATGTCTTTCGGCCAAGTCATGACACGATTTTATGACTCCACAATCACATAATCTGACATAGTGACTGTTGGAACGGACAAAAATGTTGTGTAGTCTGAACCTGGCATTAAGAAAATATTTTGATATTGAAACAGCATGAAAGAGATGTTAGGGTGGAGTTTTTTCTGCTGCGTTAAGTCAGTTTTAAATGATTTAAAAAATACCAGTAAGTGAAATGAACACCACTCTGACACAGTTTTAGGGGGATTTTAAAACTTCAAATAAATTTTATCTTAGCTTTAAAAATTACTTTTCCCGGTCAGTTTAAATAAAGGAGATTTATTTGTGTTTGCTGGACACTCAGCAGGTCTTATTGAAGAGGACATTATCTTTCCCACCTCTTCATGTACAACCAGTCTCCACTGTTTGCCTTTTATTTCCAGTACTGATAGTTTTGTTTTTTGATGATGCAGTGGTTTGTGTGAGATCAGCTTTTCTTCTTCTGCTGGCTGTGTGGTGCCAACATTTCCTACCGCGTCATGCTGCACACTTAACAGCAGCTGTTTTCTGATCAACAAAATCTGTTTGGCTTTTTTTGTTGCCCAGAATACGCTGGAAAGTGAAGCCTGGTGATAGGCTTACTCTACGGTGGCTCAGAGGGGACAGTAGCTGCAGTCACACATGCATAATTATCTACTGGGACAAAGAATTACAGGTTGACATTTAATGAAGGGCAGCCCTGATTACTTAGGGGCATTTTACCCCTCATTTTTAATTTTAAGGGCATTTTTATGAGCTGTTAAGGGCAAGTTGCTGAAGACCTCCATAAATTTCTCACGGTCTGAATGGCACGTTCCCCCAGGAAAAATGCAGTAAAACTAAATTTGATCGGACTGTTGGCACATTTAATATTATTATTTATTCTATGTGAAGTGAGGAGACAAAAGTTGGAGTGACCGGGGAAACAAATGTGCAGTCACGCCATCGAGGGCTGTGAGGCCGCAGCTTTTCTTTGAAAGTAAATACTTGACCAGGTGCTGCTTTTTGGTTGAATTTTCTACATCAGTGGATTCACCTGTTGGAGTGTTTGGTTTGGATGAAAACCTGCAGACTCTCGCCCCTCCGTGGTGTTACTGCACATCTGTGGTTTAGATGGAAGCATGTTTCTAAATGTGTGTTGTGGCAGAAATGTTTGCCGAGGGATTCCCTTCTCTCAGCGGTGCTCAATCAAGCGCTGTGACTACGCATAAATGCATACAAAAAATACAGAGGAATCTCTGTTATGTAATACACACTATTACAAAAACACATTGAATCTGTTGGTTTAAAGCAGAGTGGGTTCATTACTGAAGAAGTCAATATTGAAAAGGGATCAAATGAGAGATATTTATATTCTAATTTGCCACGAGATGAATTTATGTGGGTAAATATGACTGGAGTGTTAATAACTCAGCCATTTTGTCTTTCTGTTGTTTTTCTCTTTTTGGTCCAAAGACAAAACCCAACAGATTAGAAAACAGAAAAATCAACAATGTGCAGCAGGGGTGCATGATATTGGATTCTTTGCTGATATCTGAGATGCTAATATATATCAACTCATTTGGCTGATAACCCATACCGATATCGATATATCCACTTTTACCCCACCTAATTTTAGTGATCATCAAGTCTCTTCTGTCGTGGAATTACCATCATATTATACTTGCATACTGTAATCATGACGGCCCACCAGCAGATGGAGACATGACAGACTTTTTAACGTATGTAATATTCATTCATTGTAGTTGTAATTCATTGGATACTGGCCGATACTGATGACGTGCCGATATTATCGTGCATCCCTAATGTGTAGTTAATCATGTGTGTTAAGTTAACGCATCACTAGAATCATTGCAAGTTAAACTCGTAACGAAACACTCGGCCACTCAGAAGCAATAGAAGTGGCCAACAGCATTATTTAGTCACTTGGTTTGATCTGAATCACGACATTGTGTAAACCAGAAAGTCCAATATTATTATACTTACATAACTATATTCTTCCTGGAAAACAATTAGAGAGATCGCTTGAACTGCCTCATCATGAGTTGTAATCAACCAGACGGGTGCGAGTCTTTGATGCTAAGATTTATTACCTAACTGTGAACAATGAAGCAACGTGATGGAAATAAAGAAGCAACAAAAACATTTTTTCCCCGATATAAAATCTGTCCCTGAACACTTGCGCTGAAAACACACCGGCGCTGCGACATGGTGCCAAGTGCCACCCCTGGCTAGGGCTGCAACGATTCATTGACTAATTGGTTTGAGTCATTTTGCATATAAAAGTTAGCTATAAAAGTACCCAAATACTCTTATTGCGGCTTCTTACGTTCAAATATTGGCAGCTTTACACACTCTCCCATGACAGCGAACTCAAACCCTTTGGCGTGAGCACGAGACAAGACATTGGATGACATCATTTTGGGGTTTGGGAGAGACAGAAAGACATTTTTCAACATTTTAACACAATTTTCGACTTAGTCGACTAATCGAAGATATAATCAACAGATTAGTTGACAATGAAAATAATCGTTAGCGGCAGCCCTACCCCTGGAACACACTGGACGCGTCACGCTGCAGCTCGTCATCAGATGACCACGCAGTTATTGTAACTGACAGATCTGTGCTTCCTCCTCCTCTGCGTTAGCTTAAAATCATGTGTGAACAGCCACTAATTAGATTTGATGTCTCACCTGAAGAGTCGATCTCCAGAGCTGTGACTCGCCAGGCGATATCTTTTTAGCCATTGTCTTTTTAACGACGGGACTGTGCGTCGTTTAGCTCGGGACATTTCTGAAGTCTCTCCTCATCCATTCTTCGTCACACACGAGACACAGCAACAGCTGCAGAGTTCTCTTTATACATCCATGGTGAGGAAAAGAGTCGAGCTGCTGTAGGAGCAGAGAAAAAGAGCTGCTACGGGAGCTGGTGTGTACAAGCAATTTATTCTGGGGGCGGTGAGGCTGGAAACAGGACAGTGGCGTGAAGTGCCTGGCCACCACTGGTGTGTGGTTGTGCATTGCAATAATATGACCGTTGCAGTTCCGTGTTCTTAAATTAATAATATTTTTTTTACTAAAATGTCATGTTGCCAAGAATAATGTTATCGCAAAAATACCCTAAATATAGTAATTTTATTTCAGGGTCATATCGTTCCATCTGGAAAGAATGTTCTCATATGAGGCAGTTGTGTTTTGTTTGTATGGAAGCACAAAATGAAAGATGAAAATAATCAAATGTGATTACATTATGATTTTAAACCATTTCTCAAGTGACCTCACAAAACAGTTACTGTATTGTGATATATACCATAACCATGTGTACAGTTATGATGTCATAGAAGATTTCTGCCATATCGCCCACTGCTGTGCAACCAAACTCCTCCAAGTGCCATCACAGTCCTCGTGAGATACAGCACAGTATAAATAAGTGACTCCTGTTGCCATATGTCCGTATAAATATGACATGATAGGTTCAAACATGCATCAGAGCATCACCAGCAATGAAGCGCCTCGTGCTTCAGCGGCAGGGGAAATCTGCATTGTCAGTTACTAAGCAACAGCCACGGAGCAGAAAAGTGGAGCAAATATTGCAGCCAGTGAAAACTGCAGGGGCCAAACTTTGTCTTCACACTGTTCTGTATGAGACAGCTGACAGCCGGAGTGTCAGCCATATTATTTCAGCCTTTCCACACACTCTTAAAATGGATGTGTTATTCTCAATGAGTGCGTAGGCGGGGATACTACACTTTGTGTTACTTTGAAGACAGCGTGCGTTAGAACAAGTGCAAATATGATCACATGTTGGCGCAGCATGTGCTGTGTTCTATGTGTTGTGTTGAAAAGAAATGCCAGACCGGCTGTCCTTAACTGAACTCTCAGATATGCAGAAAACATCTGTATGAGAGCAGCTGTTTTAAGACATGCATGTGTGTGTGTTTGTGTGTGAGAGAGAGAGAGAGAGAGAGTGTGTGTGTGTGTAGACCAGTGATCCAGCAGTTTGTCTGGGTGGGCTCTTTGTTTTGATTTCTTCTCTTCTTCTCTCCGTTCCAATGCTTCCCCCCTCTCCTATGCAGCAAGGACAAGTTTGGAAGGTTTGCAAAGTTTATCACCTTCCACTGATGAAACCCCACCCCCCCTTCACCCTTCCTCACCTCCCTCCCTTCCTCCCCTCCTCGTCCTCCTCCTGCTCCTGGCTACCTGTACTGATCTGTTGGTCCTCTCCTTTGTCCCTCACTCCTCTTCATGTATGAATCTGTAACGCTGAGACTAAGGCTGGGCTCCATTCACCAACCCCAAATGGAAATTCAGTGTGTTCTTCATTTGCTTATGAAACAGCTTTTACATGCAAATTGTTTTTTCCGTAGCGCAGATACTTTACCAGTTTACTAGTCTGCTAACAGCCTAAACTAGATTTTACTGTCTGTTTTTGTGAATACCAGAAATGTGTCACAATTAAGTCACACGACTACCGCATTTAAATATGCTGATTTGATCTATATGTGGCTGCAGTGTGACTCAGAGCCTCCAGAGATAGTTCAAAGTTCAATCTGATGATCACAAACATGGAACATATTATATTATAAATTATATATTGTTTATTGGTTTATCAGTAGGGGTGTAACGACTCACAGATTTCACGATTTGGTACGGCGAAAAAAGTAGAAATGTCAAAGAAATTTCCTTCAATTTTAAATGTATAAAAATTAAGATATATTGGGCTTTCTTTTGTCGCCCACTGTGTCAGCGGAGAGTTGCTACATCACATGAGCTCTCTGAGCTTTTTCAGTCTGATTAATACATGAATAATCTCTGCTAAATGCCACAGCCGTATAAACACGAGCTAAACAGCCGTCACTAACGTACCTTTGTCTTCACACAACTATGGTTAAATGTGATAAGACCAAAGGACTGGACGAGGCCTTCATCAAAAATGCTCACACGTGCAGCGCACACTTCATATCAGGTTAGGGAAAAAGTATTTCCTGTTGTAGGGATGAATAACGTTATGTGTATTAAGGGTTATCATGTCCACCTCATCAGAAACTGGGGAGGGATTAAGAGGAATATTGGATTTCTCTGCAATGCTAACTTTTTAGCACATTAGCTAACTTTAGCTTCCATAGCAAAACAAACAAGTGTGGTCCTCCTTTGTAAGATTGGCTTCCTGTGACATCATCCATCCACTGAGTGAGAGCATACGGGTCGGCCAGTCTGGTCCCGTTGCTCACTGTTTACTTATTCCAGTAACACTGGCGTCCCGGAGAGTGAGTGACCTGACATGGTGCGTTGGTAAATTCAGTCTGACGCTCTACACTAAAATGAGAGCCCTGCTGGTGGAAGAAACGCAGCCTTATATTTCTACATGAATGAACCAACGGTTGATTAAGATAGAAATACATCACAAGCAGTCAAAGGGTCTATAGAATAGTTCAACATTCAGCCTCGTGCCAAACAGTTCAATGTGAACACGTGTGTTGTTACACCCCTATCTTTTTAGTAGCTACCAGCTAATCATCACTTAACCACTCATATAAATGTCTTTGAAGAAAGTTCTCTTCATAAATTAACTGATTTGGCAGTCGATTCATCATCTACGGCTGCATCATGCCAACAAGCTCTTTTATAGATGCAGGTTTAATCCTAAAAAGTATTTTTGTGAATTTGTTTCCAAGCTCCAAGTTCAATAACGCTGACAAATGCAGGAGGATGAGTGGAGATCATCCTCCTGCCAGCAGGCAGTCCAGGCAGTCAGCCAGCTCTCAGTTGTAGTGGTTCTCTTGTGGTTCTGTTCCTAATCACGTGAAGCCATCCATTCTTTGGAGCTCTTTAGTTTTTTCTTTCTGCGTCAGTTAATCCCTCCATGTGAAAATGAGACGGCTCACACTGTGAGGATCGACACACAGAAACTAATTCATCTCAGCGAGGACAAGTATGTTTCTGCGTGGTTTACGGAGACTCTGAAGGATCACTATAAAGGTGCCATGGGGTGTTGGAATATTTCATCCAGTAATGAGTAGCCTTAATTAGTTTTCAGATGTAGGTTTTCTCTGGCCCAGCGCTACCCAGTCCAGGGTCCCCTGCCATATGTTTCAATGTGGGGACCCTTTGAGAAGCTCAGCTGTTAATTGCTGCCCGGAGTGGAGAAACGATGGTGGAGGCGAGACTAAGGTCTGTTCTGGTATCCAGGCAACAGTTCCCTTACTCCTCCCTGACCACTACTGATTCTCAGCTTATTCCCATGCCCCTTCCCTTCATTCACTGCGTCCTTCCTTCCATCCATCCTTCCATCAGCCCCCACCCCACCCAAAACCCAGCCAGCCAGCTTATTGCACTAGCCACCACCAGCACTAATGGGCAATGCCACGCCATGTAAATGACAGAAAATGATCAGTCAATCTTCATGCTTTTGTCCTGTGATGCCAAGCAACCGCACAGCCAATTCTGTTCTTTACTTCTCACAGTAAAATAATTTAGTGAGTAATGTAGTCGAAGCTAAATCTACTGGTGACGCTGCAATGGTGTGGCTATATCTGCGAAAAATAAGATCTCCAGTATGTTAGTGTAATAGAACCAAGGTCTTGCATGTTTTAGCCCATTAATTACAACTCATGTAACTTACTGTACATTACTGCCAACCATTATCTACAGCCTAGGTGTTCACATTAAGTGTTTGTGAATGTGTTTTATCTCTTTGTCAGAATCACATTACTGCCAACCATGAGGCAGTTCTGAGATCAGACAGTGATGGCAACTATTCATTTTGTTGCCTACAAGTGATTGTGGGAAATTCAAGCCCAACATGAAGAGTCAGCTGCTGTACAGCATCACCTCCACAAACTGTATCATCAGAAAATCAAACCAGATGATCAGAATAATGTGAGTTTTGGTAGTTTCTTGTAGGGGTGGGCGATGAATCGAATGTAGTCGATGTATTGCGGCTTGTTCCACGTGGGATGTGTAAAAAGACCACCACAAACATCAGTTATAAATTGCAACGTCTTTTTTTTTTTTCTTTTTAACCACCGGCGTGAGATTTACTTTGGCGTTTCGGTTCTCACGCTGTCTCCTTCTGACAGACACACACACTCCAAGACTCACAAATATGATTCGTCACACTCCTCCACCCATCCAGGCATCTCTCTCCTGGGCAACAGTGTGTGAGCAGGAGGCGCATTTGTCTAATCTGCAGGGCTCCAGACCGCTACTATACAGTTGGATTTGCAACCATGGAGCACCAGTCCAACTTGCAAATACTAGTAATATATACACTGTTTGTTACTTGTTTACAGTGAGTACATTTCTATATTTAACAGCACCGCGTTAACAGTTTAGCTTAATGAGTTCAACATTAGTGTGAGCAGATGGAGCATTTATCTAATCTGCAGGGCTCCAGACCACTTCAGTCAGATTTTGCAACCATGGAGCACCACTACACCTTGCAAATACTAAATACTATACTATAATATATGAACTGGAGACTTGTTAGTGTGATTCCTGCTTACAGTGAATAAATCATCACATTTAACGGCATCGCAGTAACAGTTAAACTGTAGTGTGAGCAGGTGGACCATATGTCTTGGTACCTGCAGGGTTCCGGACCGTGACTGTTTAATCACATTTTGTGACCATGGAGCACCAGTTAAATTTGCAAATACAATTAATATATGAACCAAAGAGCTGTTAAGTTTTTTTCCTGCTTATAGTGATTAAATCTTTGTGTTTAATGGCACCGTGGTAACAGTTTAATTCAATAAGTTCAGCAGTAGCGGAGAGCAGACAGAATGTTTATCTTTCTACCTGCAAGGTCCCAGACTATGAATGTTACGTCACATTTTGCGACCATGGAGCACCAGTGCAACCTGCAAGTACTATTAATATATGTACTGGAGAGCTGTTAGTTTGTTTCCTGCTTATGGTGAATACATCTTTACGTTTAACAGCACCGCGGTAACAGTTTAACGTTCTGCTAACTGCTCACATCTAACTGTTGATTAAAACGTCATCACCTCCAGCTGGGACGAGCCAGATGCTTCAAAATAAAAGCATCACTTTTTTTATAACAGTACTTTAATTAACTTTATTATAACAGTGGCTTCTCAGATAGTTTATTGTAACTGTAGTTCATTTAATAATTTTGTATTGTTGTAGACTGCAGTAGTTTAGAGGAGATATCAAAATATCGCGATATATATCGTGTACGGCGATACAGCATAAAATATTGCGATACTGTTTTTGAGCCTTATCGCCCAGTCCCACTTTCTTGCATTATAAATGGTTGCTGTCTTGGATGTTGGAGCTTCCTACAATCATTTGAACGCACCAACAAGTAAGTAAATAAATCAGTTAAGTTGATGTGTAGAGTACCTTTCTAGAGCAAGTATTATAAATTTAAAAACAACAGCATAAGATGAACAAGAAATAATCTGAAAGTTTTCAGGCTTTACTTTTAAAAGTTGTGCAGCAGCCTGAAAGTCTAAAGCTGTTCTGAGTTTGGGCTAAAACATGGGAAACACTTGTACAGTCCTTTTAGTCAGCATACCAATGTCATGTGATAACCGGACAGTGTTTTTTATCCTGCAGTTCCCCGGCGTGAGTCAAAGGGTAACTACATTTTTAGTGGCCAACGTAGAGACTAGTCTGTTGTGTAGGGTGAGGCTAGTGGTGTGTTGTCATCAGAAGAGCACTGTGTTAGCAAAAACAACAAGGCTTGTGCTTTTGCAACTGCATGGATTTAACAGTCACATCTTGATTCCTTGCTTCCCATTTTACATAGTTAAAATTCAGTCTGCCTCTCGCACACCTAAACAGATTTTCTTGGGCCTGTAGCTGTTGAGTAAACACAGCGGCGGAGATTTTAAGCGTCGACAGCTGTTGAAATTGGAAATCTGGTCAGGTGTGAGAGAGGTGGGCGCAAGGAAGCAAGCTGAGACTTGAGGTCCAGTCTGTGTCATTGATGGGTTTTGAAATCATGTTGGTGTTGTATGTTTTTCTGTGTCAACCCTCCCTCCCCCAAGTGTCCAAGTGTTCTGTGTGCGAGACCCTGCAGTAGTGGGTGTGTTTCAGACCAGCTCTACCAGAGCTCAGCATGCCTGTTTCTGGTGTCATAGTGCGTCCACTACCTTCAGCTACAGACTGAACACACAAACTGAACTGGGGTTTGGCGTAGCATGATACATGTTGTGTAGTTGACGTTGCTCGCAGGGTAGGCTATCCTTGCTTCCTTTTTTTTGACCTGTCGAATAATTCTTCTAGTGAATTAAATCTATTTTACACCTGCACCATTTTGCATCCCATGTTGAAATATAGCAGATGTAAAGTGGCAGCAGATGTGTTTCCTCTTTAACTTGCAGTTAAACTGGCGAAAGCCGCAGCAGTGGCTCTGATATGAATTTGTAGTGGTTAATCTTTAAATTTAAAGGGCGGGAGAAAGGCTTTTTTTTTTTTTTTTTTGCACTGATCTCTGAGGGTCGAGGGTTTTCAAGTCACCACCCGCACCCATCGTCAGTCGCTTGGACCACGATGCAAACTGTGACTGTTGTGAAATACTAGTTAAGTCTAAATCTCCACTGCTACATGTGAACAAAAGCAGAGTTTTCAGGAGGCGTCTCATCGCGTTTTGATACCTGGGTTGTCAGTTACCTTCTGTGCTTGTGTGAACTAGCATGTGTTGCTGTTTTGCGGTTTCATTTTGTACTGGCCTGATGCTGGAAACGTTTCCGCGCCATGCAAACTGAAATCCAGGTTCCCGGTTGTGGTGCTGTTAGCTTGACATGTTACTGCGGGTACAAACATTACATTTAAAGCATAGCATTTTGTGTTGTAGTTTTTTTTATTTTGGTAACTTCATGTTACTTTTTATGGCTTTTCTAAATGTGTGCTTCCACTTTCTAAACTTAAAACCTTAAACTATGAGGAACTGAATCCTCAGAACGGTCACTGACCTCTTCTAGGATTGTTCCTCTGTGTTGGCAGCCAACAGACTTTATACATTCACTCTGTTTATGGCACATGCATGGACCACATCTTCCTCACCATTCACAACTACACTTCCCATGATGCATGAGTGCTGTTGCTTCCTGCCAGAGTCAGGGCAATTAGGCAGATGCTTAGAGAAATAAATGAGAATATGTAGCGAACAAAAATAAGGCAGCTCTGCAGGTGTAGTGAAATAATAAAAGTAAGGCTCTCTCTCTCTCTCTCTCTCTCTCTCTCTCTCTCTCTCTCTCTCTCTCTCTCTCTCTCTCTCTCTGACCACTTATCTATCTCTCTTTCTTAAATCATTTCTCCGTGTGCCCCCTTTACTTCAGCCCTCCCTCTTTCCCTTTCTCTTCCTTTTTTCCTCTTCTGTTTCATTCAACCCCTTCTTCATTTTACCCGTCCATCACTCTGTCCGTCATGCAGTGGTACTAACCGGTGATGGCACAGAGACACTTCAGTGTGAAACTGAAACCCTCTCATTACCTGGGACTCTCTCAGTGGTTCTCACCCTCCTGTGTGCTGTGGATAACTTTTGGCAAAGCGTAACTTATGACGGCAGGAGAGGCTGCGTTTCTAGATGATCACAATGAGGCTAAATTATTAGAAGCTCCAATGTGTTTACTCCAGACCTGTGATCATAACGAAGGCCAACAAATTTGTGCAGAGCAAGTGTTTGTATTTTAAATTTCAGGGCAGAGCTCCCTGACGTCTCTCCGCAGCTCAGCAGTTGAGAACCACTGATCAATTCAGGCTCTCGTTCAGTCTTTTACAGCAGTTGAAGCTGGTTTATCCAAACATGAAAACCACAGACTTCCAAACTTAATTCAGCAAAGTGTAAATCCACCCTGTTGATAGTTTTTAATCTCCTTGTTGACGTGCATCTTAATGTTTAATCAGACTGCACAGGTCACCTGGCAATCAAGTTTGCGTGTGTTCGTTTTCATGTTTTGAACATGCCTCTGGTCCGAAACTTCACTAAATGTCAGTGATGTCAATATTTCATCCACCTGAACCCCTCTCACATCCCGGGCCGGGATAAACCAGTTTTCACTCTGAGCACTAAATGTTCCCCTGGTGATGACCACACATCTAACATGCCTGACCATGAGGAAAGAAAATGTTAGATCCATAGAAATAACAATCATAAATGCTGAAATGTAAGCAGTGCAGTGCATACCATGTTTTTTGTCGTGTACCTTCTCACGTCTTCCTCTCCTCTCCCCTCCAGGCATGTGGCGATCCCAAGGCGAAGCCCTCCTATCTCGTTGATAAGAACTTGGAGTCTGCGGTTAAATTTATTGTCAGGAAGTTTCCTGCTGTGGAGACGCGGAATAATAACGTAAGTGCTGCTGCATGTGCGTTTGCCGCGTGTTTTTATGTCGTGGAGAGGAAGAGGATGAAAGGATGTCTGTGCACCAGTGTGATTGATTTAGCTTCACATGCTGATCTTCAATTTTTAATCTAGACTGGAAGTTTATTTTTCCACATCTAGTACTTATCTACTACAAATGTTGCCTTTGAATCTGAGTTCAGCAGATCTGGGAAATGTATAGAAAAATCTGTTGTACCAAATTCTTGATATTTTAATGTAGCAAATTATGCAATATTACTAAAAATAATTATCAATCACAATATCCATCATTATTTGATTGAGTGATTATTCATGTTCTCTTTCAAACGTCACAAATGATCATTAAACAAACAAACAAAAAAAATACAATTAAATGAAACTTTTGGTAGCCTGCCATAATAAAAAAGAAATGTTTTTCAGTCCCCTACATACATGTTGCTGCAATTAAAATGAAATGAGATGAACAGACTTTGCAAAACTTATTTGATAAAACTGACTTTATATAATTTGAGAAAATGTATCACTCTGTAAGCCATCGCAAAACTGCAATAGTGTTATTAGTATTGTGATGATATCGTAGCCTCTGGTGAGTCTAACTGAAACACTGAATTTCTGAAATACTGAGAAAACAAAGCAACTTCTGTTTTGTGAAGCTCACACTTACAAGTGTTTAAAGGAGCTATATGTAAGAAATCTAAAGCAAATAGTCGTAAAATCCTCCTAATATGTCACAGAGACTGAAGAATAATGTTCATATAACATACTTATCACACCGACAACAATAGTATAGAAGTGACATAACATGAGTGTGTCACTCTAATTGTTTAGACTGATTTTTGCTGCAAATTCACTTTTATTTTCATATGCAGTGTTTAGTCAATACGATATTATCAAAATAATCAAGTCGCAATACAATATTATTATGATTTTAAATATATTACGATATTACTTTTTCAACTGTCAATTATGGAAAAGGAAAACTTTGTCAACATCTGTTTTATCGGATAAGATGAAGTGTTCAGTCTGTTCATCTCGCTTCAGCAAAATGTGTCTAGTGGACTGAAAAAGCATTTGATTATATTATTCTAATTGGCTACCTGAAGTTGTTTTTGCCATATTAATATTTTCTATAATAAAGAATCAGTACTTGACACTGTATGACGATACGATATTGCCACACACAAATATAGTATGTTTTTATCCCCCCTCCTCTCTGAAGTTGGAGGTTTTTGTGGGTCCGTGAACCCAGCACAGGCAGAGCGCACCGTTAGTTCTTTGTTTTCCTCAGCAGCCTGTCAGTCAGATCAGAGAGGAGCAGCTGCTGGGAGTGAATGCATACTGTTGGACTCAACACAATGAAGTTTCAGCTTCAATGCGCCTGATGTTCTGCTGCTCGAGTTTGCTCTGTGCTCCAACAGTGCGGTGCTTTAAATAACCTAGCCGACACATTAGGGATGCACCATATTGGATTTTCCCCCGATATCTGATATATTACAACGTTCTTTGGCTGATAACCAATACCGATATCAATATAGCCACTTTTTCCCCACCTAATTTTTAGTGATCAGCAAATTTCTTATGTAATGGAATTACCATCATATTATACATAAATACTTTTACATAAAATGTGTATAATATTCATTCATTGTGCAAAACAAGAAAAGCATGTTTGCTGATTCTGTTCTGCATTTTAAAGCCGATATTGGCCGATACTGACGACGTGCTGACATTATGGTCCCTCCCTAGTATACAAACTCCAGTAGTGTCCTAATCAACGGTCCTGCTGCAGAAATAAAAAATCTATTTGCAGTTGCAGATGTTTTGTTCAAGGTGGGATGGCAGCGTCTTTAATAACAAGACTATTAGTAAATTGAATCTACATTAAATTAAATACAATTTTGTGTGTGTGTGTGTGTGTGATTGCACTAAACTGAGTCATTGCTCATCAAATGTTTCTTTCAGCTTTACTTGTTAGCTTAGCTTGTAGCTTCTGGCCTATGTGTTTATGTCAAATTGTCATTTAGCAAACAGCATTGTGTGTGTGTGCGTGCGTGTGTGTGTGTTTGTGCGTGTGTGTGTGTGAGTGTCTAGCTAACTGCTTTATTCAGTATAACTGTGCAGAAATTGTCTCTTACGTTGTTTTCTGCTTTGTTTCTGTGTTTGTTTGTGTTTTGCATGCTAAACTTGGCTTATTCCGGACTTGTGCTTTTTGGTAAGTTTTTGTATCTAAGTTTCTGTAACTTTTGGATTTTAGTTCACGTACCTTAAGTTTTATAATAACGTGCTTTTTGTTTATTTGTTCACCTGTTTTTGAAGCTGTTTTTTGGAGTGTGTTTTTGCTTTGCTCTGCTCTCCCTCCTCTCTGCTGGCAGCGTTTTTACTTTCTATCCTTCATCCACTGAGTGACTGTGTGGCTGGTTAACTACCTGGTTTGCCAGCTGGCTGACTGCTGGTTTGTTAGATGGCTTGATGACCGACAGACTGGCTGTTTAAAGTGACTGGCTGACTGCCTGCACGAAGGAGTGTTAGGGAGCACATGTAGTGATTTGTTGTGTCCGTGAGTTCATTGTCTATTCTTAATGTTTAGTCTCTGTGCTGATCTGACATCCTTATCTGCCTCCGTCAGTTGGCAGTGGACTTTGGTCATTCCAAATTATACAGAAAGGGCAGGAAACCCTCTGATCACCCATCCAAAATTTAAATATTGTCTTTTCTTGACTCTGGGTAGAGTAAGAGAGGTTTAAACTCCTTGGTGCAGCAGCAGTGTCACACTTTTATCATTTCTCACACCTTTTCCACTTTATCTCGTGCACCTGCACTGGTTAAAGTTACACTTCTGACCTGAGACACACACACAGCTTTGGGGCTGGGTTACATTTACATACAGTGTGCTTTAGTCATGTCTGTCATGTAAATAGAATCTGCTTCTTCCAAGCTAAAGATGATGCCTTTTATTCCTCTTTATATATCAAAGCTTGTTGAAAGATTGATGAGACGATCTTTGCAAGCTGAGCTTTTATTTAAGTTTGGGTTTTAAGAACACGTTGCATCCACAGCTGAACTTTTCCAAACATCAAGAAGCACAGAAGAAGGTTTTCTCTTTTAATGCTTCTTCTCGTTTCTGTCTTTAAACTTTGACTTTGAGAAAACGCAAATCAAGACGCTATTGGGTGGACGGTCTGGGTTTGCACCGATAGTCAGATTTTACTTTGGTCAAACATTTTTAGTCACTCACGGTGATCGTCAAACACAAGCTGCTCTTTAAAAAGTCTGTGCACCCCAGATTTTATATTCTGATTCTGTTCCCAAACATGATAGCTCTTCAAGTGAACAATTCAGATTGAGCAAATTAAAAAGTAAAACCTAACATGCTGATGTTGCTGCATCAGTGCACCGCAGCTAAAATCCAAATGAGGGAAATGTTGAACCAAAGTAAAATGACTTCATGAACGTTTTCTTGTATCTAGTCATCTGTGTTTCTCTCTGTTTGTCTTAATGAAAGAAGAGCTGGCTAAAGTTCTACCAGCTCCAGTATCACTGAATTATTCAGCGTCTCATTTATATCAGTCTGCTGTTAATTTAGTCAAAATGAAGAGAAACTATAATTAATTAGGACAAGATCCGATAAACTGTATTGATCCCTGAAGGCAAAGAGATGATATGCAGATACTCTCCACTCAAGTTCAAAAACACAACTGTGGATGATGTGGGAGAAAATTATTTCCAGAGCGTGTATGAGAGCATAACAACTTCTGAAGAGAAAAATGCTTTGAGTTGGTAATTTTGAATATCTGAATATGTAGTTGGTAAATGTGCATGAAACATTTCAGCTCAGGGAACAGAACGCATCAGCTCATGTTAGGACTGATTCGTCAGCGCAGCCTTAAAACACAGAAACAAAATGTAAGGTTTATAAAACACCCACTAGAAGACAAAAAGAGAGATCCAGTAAATGATGGCAGATATTCTTTTAGGTTTGACTGATATTTATATATAGTTATATGTCCTGTAAGTTGTAGATTATCTCACAGCCTTTTTGTAACTGTGTGTACGCTGCCGTGTTACAGCAACAGCTGGCTCAGCTGCAGAAGGAAAAGTCAGAGATTCTGAAGAACCTGGCTCTCTACTATTTCACCTTCGTAGATGTCATGGAATTCAAGGTGGGAAAACAAACACACACACACACACACACACACACACACACACCAACAGTACACTGTGAAGGATTATATGGAGGTGATTCTGATGGAGGTATTTATATTGACCTCTTAATCAACAGGACCATGTGTGTGAGCTGCTGAACACCATCGACGCCTGCCAGGTCTTCTTCGACATTGTGAGTACAAAACCTGAACGAGACGTTGACAAATCACCAAATCACCTTTTGATAACAATAATCTATCTGACATTTTTATCAAGTCTAAGTTATTCATACATTCTCAGGTGTTCTTATGAGTCGTATGCATTTTTCGACATTTTATTTCGAAAACAAAAAGGTTCTGTCACCATCTGTTTCTCCATAGAAAGCTTTAGATTCAACATTTTTGTACATGTAGACACTGTTAATACTAATGTTATTTTTTCAAAACAAATTATAAGTTAACTGTTTATGTTCCTTGATTTGATGTGTTCCTAAAACCCCATTTACAAAGCTGGCAGGATTTTTATACGTCACACTGACAATCACTTTAAGGTGTTTGTCGTTTTTGTGTATGAAAGTGATCTTTGCCATATGGAATGCAACAGCTTTGAAGCTCCGTATCTCTAAACCTCTCAGAACGCAGATAGAACGTTACAATCCTCAGGTGGCGAAATGTTCTCAGTGGTCACTTCATTATTTACTATCTTTGAAAAATAATGTTCTCCGATACACCAGCTGAGCCATAAACTCTTGCTATATAGATAATGATGCATCAATCAAACAAGGCAAAATGTGAGCAGTGGTTTTGATGTTTTGTCCACATTTATAATACAGACAATGAAACAAACTACAAACAACAGCGTTTAGTTAAATTATTACCTCTCTGAAAGCATTCACAAACAGCTGAACATTTTAATATTTGTAACTGTGGAGCTTATAGCAGAGCTGTTGGACTGGATTGCATTAAATTATACAGGTGTACCTTATAAAGTGGACATATATTTCTTTTCATCATTTTGTTGCTACTCTTTGAGAATACTCTGTCACCTGCCATATCAAGTGGAAAGGTCGTCAAGATTAAAGTACAAATGTTTGTATGTGTGTGGTTTTATTGCAAAAGAGAACAAAGGTATGCAATTTAATCTACATATGCAAATCAACACATGGACAATACTTCTTTTAGAGGTCAGGGTTTAACTTGAATGTTTTTTTTTTAATTGCCCAGTTGAGCTAGTGCAGGAGTCAGCAACTTTTTAATAATATCTTTTAATATCTCTTACCACACAGTGGCTCCTCTGCAGTGGACTATTTGTGATTATTTGCCACTTGAACTTTGTGGTGGTGAAAACAAACAGATCTGTCCACCGTTACTGTTGAATTCTCTGTTTTCCTTTTTTGGATTTGGAATCCATGGTTAGCCTCGCTAGGGACAATCAAAATGAGTTCAGCACCAGGGAGCCACTGTAGAGGGAATAAAGTAAAGCAAAGGTTTCTGTCTGACACGGGCAGAAGTGCTCTGCAGTGCGAGCATTTCACTCGCATTTGCCCCTAAAAATATATATATGTGCGAACCAGGAAAATGATTTAGGCGCACAGTGTGTGAATAAACACAACCTACTGTTCACCATAATCGGCATCAGATGTTTTTTCATCAATAACCGATCAAATAAATGTATTTTAAAACTCGCTCCTTTGGCTCTGATACAGCCTCTCCCTACCTGCCTGCATGCAGTCCCCACTGCTGTAAGTCAAAAGTCTGGTAACCACTGAAGGTTTAATCTTTATTTATAAACTCATTATGCTATAAAAGTTTAATCTGAAAAGTAACGACTAAAGTCATAATCTTTTTGTTCGTTTTGATAATAAACCCGTTCTTGTGCTACACATACATTTCTATTTCTTCATTTTGTGACTGCAACACCAAGCCCCCCCCCGCTCTGGAAAATATTTCAGATTTCAGGCACACAAATCTTCTGTGCTCCACATTTCAGGCACAAAATATTTCCTTGCTTTGACCCTTGTTTTTAGTGGTAATCAAACTTTTTTCTCATTAATTTATCTCGTCTTGTTTCCTGTCAGACGGTGAACTTTGACCTGACCAAGAACTACCTTGACCTGGTGGTGACTTACACTACACTGATGACAATACTGTCCCGCATCGAGGAGAGGAAAGCCATCATAGGACTGTACAACTACGCCCACGAGATGACGCACGGAGCCAGGTGACTGAAACACACTCGGGTCGATGAGAGAGCGACCACATCGGGACGTTAAAGCTCTTTAATCGCTGTAAACTGTCTATGGTCGTGGTCTCTATGGTAACCGTGGTACTGTGTGTGTCGTAGTGACCGGGAGTACCCCAGGTTGGGCCAGATGATCGTGGATTACGAGAACCCTTTGAAGAAGTTGATGGAGGAGTTTGTTCCACATGGAAAGGTAGAAGAACTGTTGCTGTAATATTCAGTGGTGTTGTCTCTCACACTATTTTTTTTCTTGCCTTCTGCAATCACTGACTCTCCCTTAAAATAGCACTAAAGCTCCATTTCCACTGTGAAAACTTGTGGATGGTACCAATGGAGCTGTTCATGTAGTAGTATTCCACTAACCCTGTGTAGATGATGATGGCAACGATTGTTTTGTATGATAAAGCTCAGGTTAAACCTCTGTACATATGAACAAATACACCCAGAGAATGATTCCCAGAGGACTTTCTTTATTATCTAATTTGACATTTTGCTTATGGCTAACATTACACTATTTACAGGAAATCAGTTCTTCTTCGCGGCTCTATATAGAACACCTTTCCAGGAAAATTGCCGATCTGCAAGCTCAGGGGTTTAGTGTTGCTGTAGCCCACAGGAAGTGAGGATTAGAATATATGACCTTCACATAATCCGCTCCAAATTAATCTATATTTTTTAAAGTCATTACTAAAAGTGTGTGTCATATAAAAACTAAAGTGATGGTCAAAGTTGTCACAGTGAAATTTAAGGTGTGCTGATGGATTCACGTCATCAACTCATGCATTGAGTAACATTACAAGTTAACGTTCCACCTTAAAAGTTGCCGGCAGTCGGCCCAGTGTGAATGAAGTGATTTTGTTCTCTTTCATTTTATAGTTGTAGTTTACTGATGTATGAACAGAGGTTACATAAAACCAGAGTGACCGTCCTCTACTGACCAATCAGACTGCAGGGTTTCTAGCTCCACCTTTTAGTAGCAGATCTGTGTGCTAGGTGCCCCAACAGAGGGGGGACCAAACATGGGGACGCTAAGGACGCTGCTGTTGGGACCATCCACAACTTTCACTGTGGAGACAGAAACAATCACATTAAACTGAACTGAACAGCTTGGTGGAAACAGAGCTAAAGTTTAAGCGTGGCTGCCACTGGCTGTGGAAATTTCTATGGATCAACCAAACGACTGAACAAGCTGCAGAGCTGCTGGTTGCAGTCATGTTGATTTGAGCCATGCTGCACAGTGCAGTAGAAATGCGGCATCAGATCGATCAGTCAGTGAAACAGTTTTCTGCTCTGTAACTGGGGGTTGAAGTCTGACTTAATTAAAGAGAAAATAAAGTGAAGATTTAGACACCTCCACCGCAGTTGTTCCTGCAGACTGATGCAACACAGTGACACATGGTGATCAACTCGAGTGCCAGAAAGCTCACCTCCTGTCTCTCCTCCTGTTTCTCCCTCTTCATCCCTTCTCCTCCCGTCTCCTTCTCCAGTCTCTGTCAGATGCACTGATCAGTCTTCAGATGGTTTATCCCCGGAGGAATCTGTCCGCTGACCAGTGGAGGAACGCCCAGCTGCTGTCTCTCATCTCTGCTCCCTCCACCATGCTCAATCCTGCACAGTCAGACACTGTTAGTATGACGACGCTGAATATCTGCTGTTGAAGGGAACGTTTTAAATTAAACGTCTAGGAGCTCATGTTTCAATATTTACAGATGAAAGATTAAAAGTACATAATTTAAAATCTGTGGTGATAGCTTGAGCTTAATGAGGCATTTAATCCATTCTCATGTATGTGTGCTCCGTAAATCTCTGTGACAGATATTTGCCTCTGACTGATTCTAAGTATGAAAGTCAGCTGACATCATGTCCTGACGATCTCCTCACTCCTGTCTGTCTTTAGATGCCGTGTGAATACCTGTCACTGGACGCCATGGAGAAGTGGATTGTTTGTGAGTGAAATGGTCGCTCATTCATCCAGTCATGTAAAACATTTATTTTTTGGCCTCTGACCTGCACTCAGTCACCTCTCCCCCTCTGTTCTCTCTCCAGTCGGTTTCATCCTGTGTCACGCGGTGCTGAACAGCGACGCAGCAGCGTTGTCTCTGTGGAAGCTGGCTCTGCAGAGCTCCACCTGCCTCTGTCTGTTCAGGGATGAAGTCTTCCACATCCACAAGGCTGCAGAGGACCTGTTTGTGAACATCAGAGGGTAAGAGCATCAGTGCGTTCGGATACACACAGGCAGACAAACTGATTTTAGTATGTCTTCACTGTTTTAACGCGTCTTCTCTGCTCGTGTGTTTTCCAGGTACAACAAACGCATCAATGACATCAGAGAGTGCAAGGAGCAGGCCCTGTCTCACGCGTACGTACATGATCTTTTCACTAATCCCTGTGTCGCATCCCAGCTGGAATTTTCATCTAATTTTTCCTTTTTGTTCCTCGCATACAAAATGTATTTTATGATTTATTTCATATTCTCTGTTTGATCCATTTATATTCCTGCTCTTTGTTCCTGCCTCCATCTTTAGCCATCAGTTCAGTGCCTCTAGCCTTTCGTATCTCTCTCAGGGAGTCTCACACAGTAGCTTCACCTCTCTTTATCCCTCATTCAGTTTTTTTCCTCCCTCTCTATCCTCCCCTCTGTCTCATCTCTGCTTTTATCCTCATTACTTATTCCGTCTTCCCCTTTCATCTTCATTCTCATTCTTTTGCCGTCACTGTCGTCTGCTTACTTTTTGTCCTCTTACAGGGTTGTCCTGAAAGTGTCAAAATACAATATAATCATGATGCTGGTGTGTTTTGATGCTTCGCTCTGACTCCCTCCGTCTGTCTGCAGAGGCTCCATGCACAGAGAGAGGCGCAAGTTCCTGCGATCGGCTCTGAAGGAGCTGGCCACCGTTTTAGCCGATCAGCCCGGACTGCTGGGCCCTAAGGTGAGACAGAACACCACCTTAAACAGAAAAACAGCACCTTAAATAACAATAGATTCAGTTTTAGAGGAGTTTAACGAGCAGCACTAAATGAGCAACCTGGAGAAGTGCTAAAGACAAGGCAAGGCAAGTTTATTTATACAGCACATTTCTGCATCGAGGCGATTTAAAGAGCTCGACATAAAACACAGAGAGCATCGAGACAAAGTGCAAAAGACACACATTATAACGCCATTAAAGAGCAAGAGAATAGGAAATGAAATTAAAAACAAGACCGGTATAAATTACAGGAATAAAACAAATGAATAAATATCTGATTTAAGAAAAGGCAGCAGTAAACAGAAAAGTCTTCAGTCTTGATTTTAAAGACGTGAGTTGGTGCAGAGCTGCAGTTTTCTGGGAGTTTGTTCCAGATATGTGGAGCATAAAAACTAAACACTGCTTCTCCATGTTGAGTCTCGACTCTGTGGACACAAAGCAGACCTTTCCCAGAAGACCTGAGAGGTCTGGGTGGTTCATACTGTCGCAGTGGATCAGAAACTGTTCAGTGTTTTATAAACCAACAGGAATATTATGAAGTCGGTTCTCTGACGGACAGGAAGTCAGTGTAAAGACCTGCGAACTGGAGTGATGTGATCTACTGTCTTGGGCTAAGTAAGGACTCAAGGCAGCATCGTTCAGAATCAGCTGTCTGATGGAGTTTTATGGAGACTTGTTAAGACACTTACAGAAGTCAAGTCTACTGAAAATAAAATAGCTCTAGTTCTCAGGTTTATGAACCGAAATATATAAAATCACTTTACATGATGAAATAACAAAACATAAGTTGTGTGGGTCACCTCTAAAGTGAAAGTTAGATAATTTGTGATTTAAATTAAAGTCAAATAATGCAGAACAGTTGTTCTTCTTTACTAGGGGCATAATAATGTATATAATAAATAATTATAGAATGAAATAACTCAATAAGAACACAAGCAGCAACAATATATAAATAATATTAATAAAGGAAAAGGACAAACAAGACATTAAATTTACTGTAATACTGTATATTACATTTATTTTGTATTAGTGGAGCAAAAAATCCATACAGCAGAGTATTGTGTGGCAACAGCAACAATATGTGGCAATGTCTAAAAGTTTGCGTTCACTCGCAGCAGCTGCTCCTCTCTGATCTGATCAGCATGTCAACTATCCACCCAGCACAAACTGCTGCTGAAGGAGACAAAGAACTGACGGAGAGCTCGGCCTGCGCTGCATTCCTAAACCCACATAAACCTCAATTTAGAGAGAGGACACAGAATGATGTCGATATATAATGAATCAATACAGCGCAGTATCCTGATATTTTTGTCATATAAATTATTAATATTACAAATAGAAATAATTTTTTGGTAGTTTAATAGAATAATACAATCAGGTGCCTTTTAAGTTCAAGTTTAAAGGGATAGTGCACTCAAAAATGAAAATTCAGCCATTATCTATATGTCGAGGGAGGCTCAGGTGAAGTTTTAGAGTCCTCACATCACTTGCAGAGATCCAAGGTGAGAGGAGGTAGCAACACAACTCCACCTAATGGAGGCTGACAGCGCCCCAGATTCAAACGTCCAAAAACACATAATTGAAACCACAAAATATCTCCATACTGCTCGTCCGTAGTGATCCAAGTGTCCTGAAGCCCCGACATAAAAAGTTGTTTGGAAAAACCTCATTTGAACTGTTTTTAGCCTCATTGTAGCCTGTAGCTCTGACTGTCTCTCTGGGCACCGCACTCACGTGTGTGCGCTTGTGCGAGACTGGATTTTATGTCGGGGCTTCAGGACACTTGGATCACTACGGACGAGCAGTTTAAGGTTTTAAGTGAGATGAACAGACTGAAAACTTATTTTTATTAGATAAAACAGATGTCGATAAAGTTTTCCTTTGGGGACAAAATTTACAGTTGAACAAAACTTAATAAATCGCAATATATTTCATTGCATTTCTCAGCATATTGTAAAATATTTAAAATTGATATTGTGTTGTGACCAAAGTATCGTAATAATGTCATATCAGGGAGTTTAAATGAGTTTCACTGCGGAGGTTGTAATGATGCCTCTCCAGTTAAGTCCAACATAACAGATAAATCTGTGTCCCTGAGATATTTTATAAATGCGCCCCAGATACATTAAACCATTCTTGTTTATCTTTGATTGTTTATTTTCTAAAGGACATTTCCTTTAGCCGATGCCTAATGCTTGGTCTCTGGGTGCTTTTCCATGTTAATGCAACAGATCCTTTGGTACCCGTCTATGAAAAATTATCTCACTGTGTTTTATTTTATGTCCCTTTGGTTAAATGCCAAGAACAAAGAATAAATGTTCTTTTATTAAGACTTGGCTCTGTTCTGTGGGAGTGGCAACTTAACTTCAAATGCATCACCTTCCTAAAACACAATACCACCTTAAATAATTCAGCATAACCTTAAGAGTTTATCAGGGCAGACAGATTTTACCACCTTAAAAAGCCCTGTAGGTTCCCGTCCAGATGGAGACCCTCATAAATGTATAACAGAATGTATTTGCAAAGCCAGACTGGCTCTGTAAACATATTGCATCTTTGGTTCAGAGACTGTGAGGGAGCAGGCGCTGCCAACTGCTCGCGGTAATTTATCTTGGAATTATTTATCTTGGGGAATTTCTGACATTTCCATTTCTCCCCCTTTTTCTTAAAAAAAATCTGTTTCTTTACTTTCCCTCTGCATTTCTCAATTTCCGCCTCTTTGGGTCCCACCAGGCGTTGTTCGTGTTCATGGCGCTGTCGTTTGCCCGTGACGAGATCATCTGGCTCCTCCGACACGCTGACAACATCCAGAAGAAAAGCACAGATGACTTCATAGACAAGTATGTGAAACACACACACCTGCATGAACACACACGTTAACACAAACAGGCGCATGTTCACACTGTCAGTAACACAATCACTGCGCCCACCGCTTGTGCTGCTTCAGTTCCAGATGTGTGTGTGTGTGTGTGTGTGTGTGTGTGTGTTTTACAGACACATAGCAGAGTTGATCTTCTACATGGAGGAGCTCAGAGCTCACGTCAGGAAGTACGGTCCTGTGATGCAGCGATACTACGTCCAGTATCTGTCCGGGTTTGATGCTGTGGTGCTGAATGAACTGGTGCAGGTATGAACACATGAACACTCTGAATGCTCAGCAGAGCTTTGAAAATGAAAACACGTAATAACTCCTACACTAAATCTGAGCACAGGGTGAGATACAGGGTTTCTACAAAGGCTGCCCCCCCCCCCCCCAAACATCAGAGATTCAAATCTTCAAAGACCCCTCAAGCAGGATTTAAACTTCTGTGTTTGCGAATTGACTATGGCAACAGCGTAATGTAACTATACCTCGCAGAGATGCAGACCTTTGCCGCCTCCTCCTAAACTGTAGGTCTGATTTATACCAAACCTTCTGTGGATCATCAGTGGACAAGTTTATCAAAAGTTATAAAAAGCTTGTTGATATCTCATCGTGTTTTAAAGATACTGACCAATGAACTTTAGAGGAGGTGTGGTTCAGGAAATGACTCCGCAACCTTCGGGCCAATCATCACAAACCTTGTAAGCAGTGTCTTCAGAGGAGCCACTAACAGATCCTGTAAGTTTCATTCAAAGTGGCCACAAGGGGGCACCACAAACGCCAAAAAATGGGCATGGGATAATACAAATCAGATTACATATCAAAAATTGATTGTCCAGTCATTACAAAACACCCAGAATATGTTGAATAATAATGATGAACCAAGTGTGTTACATAATTTTGAAATCGGTCACCACCACTTCCAAACACGCGCAATGGCCTTTCACAAAAGTTGACCAACAGGAAGCCTCTGTGCTTCCAAAGAAGAAGAGATTTGGACACAAATGAATGAGCATCTGATTGTCATAAAACCTGTTGGTAATCTTTAATGCAGGCGTCCTGAACTGTCAAAGCTCTTGACTCTATGCAGCTTTCAGCGTTTAAAGGTCCGAATCTGTTATATACAGAATATGCTCTTATCTTCGGTCGAAACCTGTGGAGATAAAACATCACATTTTAAGTCTTGTTTGAAAGAATTCAAGGCTGGCTGTTAGAGGACAGATCTGTTCCACATTGCTGTTGACTTTCTAACCAGTTTTCTGTCCTGTCTCTATCTCCTAGAACCTGTCTGTGTGTCCAGAGGACGAGTCTATAATCATGTCTTCATTTGTCAACACTATGACCTCCCTCAGTGTCAAACAAGGTAACACATTACCTCTGTAAAACATAGAGGAGGAGGAGTGATAACAGGAGGGTAGAGCAACACAATGGCAGTGTCGTTGAAGTTTAGTTGATGATGTGTAATTGTGAGTGTATTGTTGTGCTTCTGTGTTCCAGTGGAGGATGGAGAGGTGTTTGACTTCAGAGGCATGAGACTGGACTGGTTCAGACTGCAGGTGTGCTCACAAATCAAGTGCTTTAATTATTAAAAAAACATTTATCTAAAGCTCGGGGCGATGTTCGTCTCAGGGAATATTTGGTTTCAAGACTGCTGAACACAGTCTCCACTGAATGTTTTTAATTTTGCGTAAAGCAGAGAACGGCACTGCTGATCAAAACAGAAATACCTCATTAATTAAAATACTTTGTCCGACTGTTTCCCCTCTGTAGGCCTACACCAGTGTCTCTAAAGCCAGTCTGGGTATCGCTGATCACAAGGAGCTGGGTAAAATGATGAACACCATCATCTTCCACACAAAGATGGTGGACTCTCTAGTGGAGATGCTGGTGGAGACGTCCGACCTGTCCATTTTCTGGTGAGACACACCTCAGATGTTTTAATGTATTTGACTTAAAGGAAGTGTGTGTACATCACTCATTTCCTTTGTCTCCTGTGTGTGTGTGTGTGTGTGTGTGTGTGTGTGTGTAGCTTCTACAGCCGTGCGTTTGAGAAGATGTTCCAGCAGTGCTTGGAGCTTCCCTCCCAGAGCCGACACTCCATCTGCTTCCCTCTGCTCTGCACACACTTCATGTCCTGTACACACGAGCTCTGTCCCGAGGAGGTAAATAAATACACACACACACACTCCGTGCAGATGAGAAACACGTAAAACACACTCACAAGAATAGCTGCTGTTCAGTAACTGCTGTTAAATTATGTTTCGTTCACAATAAGGACCTTTCTTAAGGTTTTTGCTCCTCTTCCTCTGCAGCGTCACCACATAGGGGATCGGAGCCTGTCGTTGTGTAACATGTTCCTGGATGAGATGGCCAAGCAGGCCAGAAACCTGATCACTGACATCTGCACTGAACAATGTACACTCAGCGACCAGGTAGGAAAACACACACACACACACACACACACACACACACACACACGGGCGGCAAATTAAAGGAATAGTTTGACAAGAAAAGGAGTCAAATATTTGCAACAAGTGACAACCTTTAACTTCTGTCCCTGAGCAGTAACAACATCAGGAGTGTTCACAGGATTCTTCTTAACATTTGAGAAACACATAACCTTATTTTTATAGCGTATAAAACCAGCTTAAGTTGTGAAAGCTGAATCTGGATGACGTTAAAAGACAGTCTGCAGTTTGGCACAGTGCTGTGAAGGATGAGCCGGCACAATATATCACAGCGTCATCGGCATAAAAATGAGCATTGCACCACCGCAATTTGGCCAAGACTATTTATATGAATTGAAAATAACAGCGGACCTAACACTGAACCCTGGGGTACACCATTAGAAGTGTTGAGCCAGTCAGGAGTGAGCCCATCAAACTGAAGACCTTCTGAGGGGTCATTCTCAAACCAGCCCACAGCCTGGTCAAATATATCAGTCCTAGTCAACATCTGTCAAAATAAGATGGCCGACAGTATCAGAGGCTTTGGACAGGTCAGTAAATAGAGCTGCACAGCTCTGCTTCATGTCCAAAATGCCAATAATATTGTTCACCACCTTCATAGTTGCGATAATGTTGCAGTGTTGCTTTCTGAAGCCAGACTGATTGTGACAAAACTCCAAAAGGTCAAAGGTCAACTTCACTCGACATCATAATGTTCTGCAGAAACACTGCAGAATGTTCAAACTGTGCTGATTGTATAGATCTTGTGTGTGTGAAGCATCAGTGTTTCACAGACATGGATTGAAACTGTCAGAGACACCACGGTGGTTCATGAAGGCAAAAAACTGCGAAGCGGTAATTCTAGATTTCCCAGCACCTCACTGTTGGCTCTTTTCCGGTTGAGAATTACGGAGGCTGCTGTGGCAATTATATGTGAAAGTTCTGACAGCATTCTGGGAGCAGCAGGCTCATCTTGCCACACAGCATGGAGACCTGCTCACAGAAAGAATGAGCTCAAATCCATCAGAAGAGGGAAATCTCAAAAGATGATGAGATGGATGATGTGCGGCAGAATCGGTTCAGTTTATTTAACCCACTTTTTTTTTAAAAAAGGAAGTAAACACGATACATCACCACCGGTTGTGCTGTGTAGTGTGAACATCATGTTTGCGGGTTAATGTCTGTAAGTCTGAGTAAAATACAGACTTTCTGACCTCATACAAATGCACCACACCAAACTATTATGAAGCTCACAAATTAACACTTCATATCTCATTTGTGTAATCCAGACAAAATTCAAAGTGTTTTGTGCTCGACTATTTCTTGACTCTGAGCAGTTGCCAGGCAACCAGCAGACACTCCGACCATTTCTGGGCCACGACCAATAACTTTCTGGAGGGTCGTATCGATCAGATATGAGAGTGGTATTGATCTTCTCATCTGTCTGCCAGAAACCAAATGAGTGCATCTCGCAAAGTGTCAAACTATTACTTTAAGAACAAACTCCTCGAGAGCACAGCGCTCTGGATTTTAATCTGTCAGAGCAGCCATCACATGTCCTGATGCTTCGAGAGCTTAATACACGTTCTTGTGTTGGCAGTAGCACGTCATAATTCGAAGCAGCTGTAGAAACAAATTTCAAACACTTCCCCAGTTATCAGGACGGAGAGCTGTTAAAAGTGTGAACAGCTTTTTAGCAAAGCGCCACTGCACTGATGAAGTCCTCAAAGTTTTCTTACGCTCACAAACTTCCTGATATCACAAGATGGCAGAGCAGCAAGCCAGAAACAACTGTCCATTTGCATAATATTACATGCTGTCACGTTAATGTTGTGAGTCCTCTCTTGATGCATGTTTTTAAAAGCCTTTTAAATTGATCTCTGTCAGTCTACTACTTTTTTTTCTTAAAAAGCCACTGTTCTAAGAACGTCAGCGGGCCGTGAATAATCGGTCCGTCTCCATCTGCCTTTCCTTCCCTCTGTCTCATGTTTATCCCTGCCCGTCTCTTTCTGTCTCTCTCCACCGTCTGGCTAATCTTCTCCTGCTCTCCTCTCCGTAGCTGCTTCCTAAGCACTGTGCGAAAACCATCAGCCAGGCCGTGAACAAGAAGAGCAAGAAGGCGACGGGGAAGAAGGGAGAGCCGGAGAGGGAGAAGCCGGGAGTGGAGAGCATGAGGAAGAACAGACTACTGGTCACCAAGTCAGTGGAAGAAGCAGACTCCATCTCCTTTCTCCTCTTTCTCTCTTTTTTTTCAAATCTCTCTTGTTTTTTGTGTCTTCTGTTGATAAGTTATTACTCACGACTCTGTCATAATTATCAATAACAGATTAATAGCCATGTTTTTGTTGTTGCTTTGACTCAGTTCCCATTAACACCATTAACCATCCATCTTTGTTCCTGCAGTAGTAATGGCAGCACTGATATAAAGCTGTGTATCCTCATATAAACTGTTATCATCGTTTCCCATATGTGTTTATAACAGTCAGCTGAACTTTAAAGCCTAGTTCAGTTAAATTCAAAAGCTACAGTGATCACTGTAACTTGGCCACAACCAGTAGCAACCAGACAGCCAGTTGACTCCAGGGTCAGGGTCACTAACTGGGCCCAGTTTTAGAACAATACAGTATTAAATGTCTGGCAAAATATACAAGATAGAGGTGCTTTCAATGAGCAGAAGCAGAAACCAGTGCCTAATGGAGTAAGTTACTAAAATGAACTAAAATACAAATAAAAAACCTTAAAAATGTAACTGGAGGAATGTCCACTTCAACAATTGTCCTCCTTGTCCAACTTAAAACGTTCTTCTTGATCCAAGCGAGGAAATAAATCTTCAGTGTCCATCTTCTAAATGCAAAAATAGAAACCTGGGATAAACAATGCACTGCAAAAAAGCAAAGTATCCACAAAAATAAATCAAACTCACCAGTGTGGAATCAGGAAAAGAAACAATCAGGTCCTAACTTGTTAGTTTGCTCAGTCTTTACGGTCCTTCACACACCCGCTGGTCGTACTCCTGCTTCCATCTTCGGGGCCGTACACATGCTGCGTCTTTAACCACCTGCAAAACACGAGGTTTGGTGCTACTCTTGTGCCAGCTTCCAAGGATGTGGATGCACGTTGCGTCTGAGGTTGCTAAGCGACCATAAGCAGCACCATATCATAGCCTACTTACCAGAAATCCTGATTGCAGAGCTGATCTTCTTCCCAGGGCTGTTTAAGTGTGAATTAGGCCAAAATATTATCAGTGGGACACGATGTAAATCTCTGACAGCTCTGCACTAACATGATCAGCTTCTTCTTCATATTTATCACAGACTGATATTTACGGATGATGTCACATGACGTGCGGTGAAGCCATCGTGCCCTGAAAAACAGATGCACAGGAACATGTCGCTGTGGCATTTGGGGGCACAAAAAACTAGCATGTGTACAGCCCCCTATGAGTGTAACCCACCGTGGGAGATTTAAAAAGTAGCTGTTGGCAGTTAGCGGCTAACTAAATGAAGAACAGCAGTCATAAATGTCAGCAACAATAAGACAGTTAGATTCTGGTGCTCTTTGCCCACAGTAAATGATTTATTACTGCCATGTTGATGCCATGATTATTGTGTAGAAAGTGCTGCCAACATGTATTTTATATGTCACACAAGAGGCCGACGCTGTTGTGATACATGTCACGCCTGTCACAACTCTTTTGATTCCACAAAGCTGTGATGCAGTGTATAATCACACACTGGAGGGGAGCGATGCTGCCGTCATGTAGTTCTGTGTATTAATGCAAAGGCAGCATGAAGAAGGGACTTTGCAGCGGCCCTGTAACGCAGTGTGTGTTTAAAAGGGGCTACAAAGACACACATTAGGGGGTTTATACGTTCGAGTGTCATAGTATCAGAAACCTACGTCGGGTCACTCAGAAAAACGTTTTTGAAGGACTTGGTAAAATAATATCTTGACGCTAAAACACACTGATCAGACCGAACTGTAAATGTTGAGATTTGAATACATGAGGAATGATACTGTGAAGCTGCAGAACGATACAAAAACCTCAAAGAAACAAAAACAACCCATCTGTGTTTTAACAAGTGGAGGTTTTTACATCGTTACTAACATCTATCTATATCTCCTCCATCTTTAGTGCTCTTGTTAAGTTCCACTTTGTTATCTTCTCTTTGTCTCTGCTGTATTTTGTAAAAGTTTCATCAGATCTTACTGAGTCTTCGTATTGATATTGGTGTTTGTTTTCTTCCCCCCCAGTCTGGATAAACTCCACACAGCGTTATCTGAACTCTGCTTCTCCATCAACTACGTTCCCAACCTGGCGGTGTGGGAGCACACGTTCACACCCAGAGAGTACCTCACCTCGCACCTGGAGATCCGATTTACCAAGTAAACATAAACACACACAGATGAAACACACAGACTCACTGTTGAAGCCTATTTTCTGACACAGAACAGATGAGCTGCTGAGCTCTTTCATCTGCCTTTTTATGTCGATGAAATCATTGTAGCTTTCTACGCCGTCATCGTTACAGAGCGTCGTCAGCAAGCAGTGTAAAGGTCAGAGTAGGTGTTTAAAAACAGCTATAGAAACAGATTGTTTGAACATGTACGATATGAAAAGAAATACGATCTTAAGACAGGGGCATCTGCACAAGATGTACAGCATCAGACAAGAGGAGACTGTTTAGTTTTTCTTGCTAAACAAAAGAGCAATGTGTGCTGCGTTTGCTTCACTCACAGAAAGAGTCTCTCTTTGCATTTAAATACAATTTATACTCTGCAGGTTTTTTGTGCTGAAGTTTTGGCTCGGTAAATGTTCCTTTACTAAACTGACCGTCATTGCAACATGTTTTCTAATAAATCTCTACACTCGCTCCGTCTGTAGGTCTATAGTGGGCATGACCATGTACAACCAGGCTACCCAGGAGATAGCCAAGCCCAGCGAGCTGCTGACCAGCGTCCGGGCCTACATGACGGTGCTTCAGTCCATAGAGAACTACGTCACCATCGACATCACCCGAGTCTTCAACAATGTCCTCCTGCAGCAGACGCAGCACCTGGACAGTCACGGGGAGCCCACCATCACCAGTCTGTACACAAACTGGTACGTTCGCTGGAGCCCCGTGTGTGTGAGAGTGAAATGTGCAGCGTACTGACTGGAGTGATAAAATATCAGACTGTGAAGAGGAATGGATTAGTGGCATTTCATAAAAACATACAGGGAATTATTGATTGTATTTGTGCAGGCTGTGCCCGTATTACATTTATAAACTAATACTGTGGAGTCAAACAGCTCCTCCTCGAGTCTGTGTCCACAGATTGCCAGTTTTTAGAAACTCTTTTATCACAAGCACAAATAAAACAAAGTCCTCTCATGTTTAATGCTGCACAGAAGGAGATCATTATTTATGTCGTAGGTTCGTGACTGTATGTTTGTGTATATTGGTCTTTTTTCTCTCTTTAATCTGGAGGATGAGTTCAGCAGAGGAAGTTACAGAGTCTTTACATTCCTGTCATCACTATTCTTCAAACACAAACATTCACAAACACTTGTCTTTATCTGGACACATTTCCCCCACAAATACAACATGCTAACGTTATTAGCACAAGCCTATGGCATTTTACATTGTATAAATTAGCCTAGCAGCTAGCAGAGATTTCCTCTGCTCATATTTCAGCCAGGATAAATAAATTCTTATCTGTGAAATTAAAGTAAATCAAAGCTTTGTTTCCACTGAGGGAAATGGTTTCAGCTTACAGAGACAGACTGCCACTGGGTTCGATCTCCCTGGAAAATGAAGGCTCCATTTACAGCACAAAGAAAGTGTCAATCAAAGCATTCAGTTTGAAATTCATTAGTGGTTTTGTGTGTGTGTGTGTGTGTGTGTTTGTAGGTACCTGGAGACGTTGCTCCGTCAGGTCAGCAACGGACACATCGCCTACTTCCCCGCCATGAAGGCCTTCGTCAACCTGCCCACAGAGAACGAGCTGACCTTCAACGCTGAGGAATACTCCGACATCTCTGGTACCAGCCTGCACACTCACTGTCTCGTGTGTTCACTCCTTATACGCGCTGACCGTTCTTGGTTCGACTCAGTTTAGATTCTGTTGAGCTGTGTTTGTAGCAACATGTGTGTTTATTTGTGTGTTTTCACAGAGATGCGTTCGCTGTCGGAGCTGTTGGGGCCGTACGGTATGAAGTTCCTCAGTGAGAGTCTGATGTGGCACATCTCATCACAGGTCGCTGAGCTGAAGGTAAAGACACACAGTTACAGAGATTCACTCACACGTACAAAATGAGCTCTTAACCTTTATCACAGAAACAACTCTTTGGTTGTGACAGGAGAAATAATGCATGAAAGATGTTTGTGTTAACTTTTACTGGTTTAAAATGATTACAGCTGCTGAGCTTCTCTGATCTGGATCTTTTTGTATCAGGGTGCATCAATATGAGCGTCACTGATGAGACACACTGCCATGCAAATTACAAATTATTATGACTGAGTGAACCACAGCAAATGAGAACTCTGACATGATGAGTAATGGCCTCAGACAAGATTAGAAACAAAGAGGGTTGGGTTCTTATACGACTGGTACACAAATGTGCAAATCCCAGGATAGCAAAGGAATGGCCCGCCTTACTCTGCCTCTGATTGGCTTACCCTGACCTCCTTCCCCTAACCCCTAACCAGTCTTACTTCTCTTGCCTAAACCTAACTGATCTAATCAATGAAGGCAACCAGTACTAGTCAGTAGTAGTTTAAACAGGAGTTGTGCAAATTTGCAGGAAAGCCCAATCAGTGTTTTTTCAGCATTGGCAGTATAAAAACAAAATCGGGGAGTGCAGCAAAATGCCGCCTACCTACTTTTATTTATACAGAATGCACTTTTTTCGGGGCACCTACTCCACCAGGTGGGTTACTGGGCACCCTTATATTGAATAATTAGACTCGCAGCTTGCTGGCAAAATGGCCCAACATTCGCCGAAATTCTGGCAGTGTAAAAGGGGCGAACAGGGCGGGTCATTCCTTTACTATCGTAGGATTCGCAAAGTTGCAACAGGTACCGCCAGACACAATCACAGTGCAGATATTGGTGCCTCGTCTTGGTGCCATATTGATTGTGTGTTGAAATGAAGAGAAAGAAAGCGTGTGATTGGCGTGTCTCATATCGCCACGCAAAATATCACAATACTATGCTGTATCTATTTTTCTCCGCCACTCTTACTTTAAACCATCAGTAGTTAATACATTGTTCAAATGAACGTATTAAAATGTTGTTCTGTTGTTTTTCCCCCAAAAAACTGGTGGTAGAAAACATGGAGGTGTTGACCCAGATGAGGACGAGCTTCGACAAACCAGACCACATGGCCGCCCTGTTCAAGAAACTCACCTGTAAACAAACACACACACACACACACACACACACACACACACACACGTTTAGTACCATTTCACGACTGCTGAATTCAGATATTGTGGCAGCTCAGATTCCCTCAGCGTGCCTGATAGAGAGATCTCTTCAGGAGATATATTGTGTGTTTGACAGCTTGTGCTTCATTCACACTCCTTTGTTGACTCCGCTGACAGTCTGCTGTCGTGACTTGTTTCATGTCTGGGTAAATCTTCCCCCTGCTGATCTCTGTGTTTTCTTGTTAGAGATTTTGGTTGTAAACTTGTAACAGCGGCTAAACACACTCGACTGAAAGACAATTAAAAGTCAATACAAACACTATCGACACGACGGAAGCCAAACACAATAAAACTTTAGTTGCTTACAAATGAAATCAGCAAAATAAGTTTTGACGAATTACTTCATTAGTGTGATAGATACTGAGTGACAGTCGAAGCTTACCTGACATGTCTCTGTGTGCAGCTGTGGACAGTGTGTTGAAGAGGATGACCATCATTGGAGTCATCTTGTCCTTCCGCTCTCTGGCTCAGGAGGCTCTCAGAGATGTAAGACGCTTTTCTTCACCACTAACGGCACATTCCTGATTTGAATATTTCTGTCAGAGCGCTGACGCTGCATCTCTTTGTTGTCTCGCTCTCTCCAGGTGTTATCCTGTCATATTCCTTTCCTGGTCAGTTCAGTGGAGGATTTCAAAGACCACATTCCCAGAGAGACAGACATGAAGGTAAAGAAACAACAATTTGATGGCAGTGTTAACTTGTGTTCTACCCTCTCATGTGCATGTAACAGGGAGAGGTATGTCTGAGTACTCACATTAAGTTGTTATCAAACACTCAGGTCCTCACAAAAAAACTAATCTAACAGAATAAGTGGGTCCAAGATTAACGCCCAGACCGTAGAGATCAGCTGTGATACTCAAGATGAACAAGACATAACTCGCACTGCACATTCATGACATTTACGTTGTAGAAATACTTCCGAACATCAGTCTTACTCCTGCTCGCCTCTCTGCCTGTGACTATGGATCTGTGCAGATATTCATAGAAAGCTGTTCAAACAAACAAAAGCAATCACTGACATCCAAACTGAGCAGTTGAGTCCTCACACCCATCCCTGGTATGTGAAGACCTTCAGACATATGCAGTCGGTCCCTGAAATGTTCAGAATCATTTCCTGCATGAGGTCATGTGTCAACAGGAGCAGGAAACCATATTCAGGGAAATTTGTACTGCTAATTCTTACTTCCTTGCAACCGAGTAACGTTTCAGGTAAAATGATGTGAATGAAGCAGCACTTTGCTGAAGACTGTTTGAGTCCACGACTTGTTTATGCTTTAGCGTTTGACGTTTAAACATCAGCGTCATCAAGGCCTGTCACCATAACAAATGTTGCTGGGCGATTAATTGCGTCAGAAATTATTGCAATAAGTTATAATATTGTGTAATATTGTGCTTTTAAGACCATTTTTATTATTGTTGTAATTTTGCTGTTTTTAGACCATTTGTTAAACTTAAATAATGATAATAAAGACATAATGATGCAAGTTCACCACATTTATTTAACAAGAATGTTTCGGAATGCAAAAAAAGAAAATTTAAATATTCGAAATAAAACTTTAAATAAATAAATAAAGACCCTATAAATACAAAAAATAGACTCTCAGTCCCTGTTAATAAAAAGTGCACTGTTATAGAAAAACAACCAGAATCAATAAAATGGACTCTCAGTAAATTATCAGAAATTGCACTTGAAAAAAAACCAACCAAAAACAATACATGAATAAATATAAATAATAAATGTAAATAAATAAATGTTGTGGCATTTGGTTTAGGGACAAGTTCCCTGTCTTTCTCTCTTTTTTTTTTTTCTCCGTCCGGTCTCCCCCTCAAGAAGATCGCACTGTGTGTGTCTGTGTGTGTGTGTGTGTGTGTGTGTGTGTGTGTATAGCCCATAGCCCCGCTCGATGACAAGAGCTTTCCCTCGGTTCATTACGCTAATGAACCAACTCACCTGGCTGCCAGACGACGCACAGCAGTGAACGCTCTTGTCATCCAGTCTCTTTGGTGGAGAGAGACGAGGAAATGAACGCGTGAATATGGCAATTAAACCCGGGCAGAAAAGTTACCATCTCCTTTAAATTTACTGTGCAATTAACCGACTTACTGCATATCGCCACAGGCCTAACGTCAAGTACAATGTGCCTTGTCAATTACGGCCTGATGCCTTTTCCTCTATGTTTTGCCAAACCTCAGCTGCGTGTCCGAATAGTGACAGTCACAAGTGGTGCCTGCAGTTTCCCAGGAGCTGTGTGTGAACGAGGCTTTATGAATCTCTGTCTGTCTCCAGGTGGCCATGAACGTCTACGAGCTCTCATCAGCAGCAGGTTTACCCTGTGAGATCGACCCGGCTCTGGTGGTCGCTCTGTCCTCGCAGAAGAGCGGTGAGACACAAACACACACATGCAGATATGCAAACTGAATCTTAATGTTTGTCTGTAGCGCCTTTCAGACGTGCGCATTAATATGACAGTGTTGTCACAACAGCAGTCTCAGTGTGTGAATTAGACGTTGTCTGATTCGTGTAAAAGCTCGAGCAGCACCAGAGAGATTAAATGCAAGTCTTGTGCTGCCTTTTGAAATAACTGTAATAACTTTATTATCTCAAACATCATCTCATATGCACAAAATGAGTTTTAAAAAAAGGGAGACGCTGTGAAAGAGACAATTTTACAGTGTTACAGAGATCGATCTTCTCACATCAGGTCAGTCTGTGAAAACTGTCCTCTCTGTGAAAGAGGTTTAGACAAAATACTCGAACAGTAAAAATCTGACCGACAGTCAGATGAGTATCCAACAAAATGCTTTAGATGCAGCATGTGAGCCAGAAAACACTCTTCTCCCTCACTACCATAACGTGTCACACTGCTCTGTCTGAACGAAGCCGTGAGGAGCGTCACAAAAAGCCAGCACTCTAACAGCTCGATGAAGCAGCCATGTTTCACACTCTGTGTCTGAATGGGACTTGTGTCTGTGCAGAGAACATCAGTCCAGAGGAGGAGTACAAGATCGCCTGCCTGCTGATGGTGTTTGTGGCGGTTTCCTTGCCAACGCTGGCCAGCAATGTGATGTCACAGTACAGCCCTGCCATCGAAGGTAAGACGCCAAATTTTCCTTTTCAGCACTAAATAAAAAAATACACGATCAAACTACAGAGTGTGGGTGCTAAAACTGAAAGAATAACAGAACAGGTATCAGGTGGTCTGTGTGAAGTGGGTTATTTTCTCATATAGGGACGAGGACACTTTGGGAAATATCTACAGATTAGAGACTGTTAAAGGGAAAGTTCGTTTTCATCTTGATACAAATCTAATAGAGCGCCGGTGCAGCTGCCAACGATGTTTCACAAAGCATCAGTGTGGTGTGAAATAAGTCCCTGGATAAAGAACTATGTTTGTGGTAATCTCAGGATGATCTGGGAGAAAGACTACAGACTAAGTTATTCAATATAAGGGTGCCCAGTAACCCACCTGGTGGAGCAGATGCCCCACGTACAAAGGCTGTGTCCTTGCCACAGCAGCCACAGATTGGATTCTGTCATCCCCTCTCTCTCTCTTTCCCGCTTTCATGCTAAAGCTGTGCTATCAAACATTAGCCCTTTTTACGCTGCCAGATTTTTGGCGAATGTTGGTCCGTTTTGCTGCGTTTAGACACACAGAGCCAGATTGGCGAGAGTTGATCAAAGGTGCCAGATTTTCCGCCTCGTAGGGTAGACATATTGGAGGAACCTTTTTGGTTTTAAAAAGAATGAGGCGGCCCTCCACAACGGAAGGGGCTGTTGATGACTTGTGGGAGGAGCTGTTGATGACGCCACACGTGCGAGCCACTGGCGGTGGATAAACAGAAAACAGCTGATAGCAGGAATTAGCAAGCAGCTAGTAGCAAGAGGGAAACACAAACCTGACAGACACTGTAAAGATGAGCAACTGGGGAGACAAGGAATTGCGCGCCCTCCTTGTCCTCGCAAACGAAGAGGCCATTAACCGTCAGATGACGGGGACGGTGAAGGACGGGCCGACTTACGAGAGAATCGCCGAAGGACTGACCAGCCGCGGCTTCCCTCCCACGTCACTGTTTACGTCACACGCTGAGCTACACGTTTTGTTACTTGCTCACGCCCCCCATTGCCCCGAAAAAGGCACATTCTGTATAAACAAAAGTAGGTAGGCGGCATTTTGCTGCACTCCCTGATTTTGTTTTTATACTGCCAATGCTGAAAAAACACTGATTGGGCTTTCCTGCAAATTCGCACAACTCCTGTTTAAACTAGTCTCTGCATACAGACTCTACATTCAGTGAATGTAGAGTCTGTAGTCAAACCCTGGAGATCTTGCCTCCGGAAGAAGAGCGGAAGAGCCCTGGTTTCCATTTGTAGGCTGTTTGTAGTCTGCGTGACATTAACCAATTGCATTTTAGCCAGCTGCAGTTGTTGCCAGGTTAAACGCTCCGTGCGATGAACTAACGAGGCGGAACATAATTGGCGTCACTGCAAACTCTGAATCCATCACAGTGGTTCAGCATATTTACTTATATATAAACGGAAGTCGGAAACGGAAATTCGCCTCCTCCGCCCAAATCAAACCGGAATGCCAAAAAATCGGGGGTCTGCCGCCAGAGGCTGTATCGCTGTCTGCCGGAAGTCAGACGCCGAATACAGCCTCTCTGGAGTGTCACAGGGTTTCTCCCCTGTGGAGGAACGTTCTGGATTATATTGGTAAATGGTTACTGTCCAGGTCACCAAGACTTTCTCTCCTTGGTGATAAAACTAGTGCTGAATTTAGAAAAAAAAAAAAAAAAA